>JBBBDQ010000128.1:332500-627500 GCA_037127315.1 Ascarosepion bandense | reverse complement strand
TTCCGTGAAAATAGAATTTACAAAGGTTATTAGTATCCAATACAAGAATAAAGGTTAATCGTCTCCACCGTCGTAAGACGTAGTATGAGCAATGGGTACTTCCGGGTCATCACCGGAAGTCTACGATTGACTTGTCGATCGGCTGCTCGGCACACTCTACTACGTAGATGCCACCATTACTTTACATAGTAATGGAATAGTCCATTATAGCCGGATAGGCGCGGGCGTCCCAACAAAAAGTATGCCCAATGACGAAAAAAAAAATATAAATAAAGCTCCTCTCCTACCCAAGGACGAGGAAAGAATAAAAGCGTTTTAACTAAACACAATAAAGTTTAAGAAATAAGCCCGAATTAAAAATGAAACAAAAACAGAAGTCTGAGAAAACTAGACGTTAACTCCCCACAAAATAAAATAAAATTCAGCCGAGAACCGAGGAGGGAATTACAAAAATCAAACGATTGACAAGAAAAGATAAAATAATGTTCAAATGTTAAAAACAATTAACCAAAAAGGGTTTTCGTTCAAAGGTTCTTTAAAACTTGTTCAAATAAAGTAGATGATCAATAAAAGAACAAACTAAATTAAATAAAAACCCAATAAAACAAAAACAATCGTCTGGCAAGATTTTATATCAGAAGAAAAAAATGGCGGCCAAAGCCGAAGGGAACACTGAAGAAAAGACGGAAAAAATCAAAAAAATTAATTCAAACAAAAAACGAATCAACGAACAATAAGAAAGTTAAGTTAAATCATCTTAACAAAATTTGTTCTGGTGAAAAAGAAATTTCTTAGTAACTGTTTCAAAAAGCTTTTAAACACAAACTCCATTTAACTGTACTGGTCTGCAAAAAGGTCTGTTTACGTTAAAAAACGAGACTATCGTTGAAACGAGTTCAGAATAACAATTGTCGTAGAGTGGCTGAAACCTCTGCAACACTCTCAATGGTGGAATGGCCCATGATCTGAAATGGCATATTTAAGTAAAGAATAGTAGCATCTGAGGCGTAATATTAGAGTGTCATTCGAGTAATATTCGGATTGATTACTTCGGTGACTGTTACGATTTAATCCACTTCTCTCTGTGTTGTAAGTTCTGTCGTGTCTGTCTATCATTTTAACTACTGTACTGTTCTGTGTGTATCCGTTTAGAACCGGATATTGTGCTGAATAATACTGCAGGAGCTCAAGGTAAATAGCAGGGTCACCGGAACATGTATGGCAGCAATATTCAAAGCAAGGACAAATGAGTAAACATAGATATGTAAGATAGATTCTGGAGATAAAATTTGTCTCGCACGATAGAGTTAATCAACTTTCTTAGCAACTGAATTAACAATGCCTTCAATGTAGTTTTCCCTCTTCATGTCAGGTTAGAACGATAGACTGAGAAGACTAGTTTATTGAAAATCTGTTTAAAAGAGTTTTATGAATTTGGCAAAGATCACATCCGAACAATTAGCATGAAAGCATATACAGAAAAGACCCAATAGACATGCAACCTTTCGACGGTGGGAAAGTGACTAATGCCGAGTTGCCAGATCCGGACCAATAACATTACTAATTCTTCTTTCAATCTTATCACAGAACTCAAGGTAAATAGCAGGGGCACCAGATTATATATGGCAGCAATATTCTAAGCTTGGACGAATGGTAGACTTATAGATATATAACATTCTGGAGAGAAAAATTGTCTTGCACAATGAACAAACTTTTTTATCAGCCGACCTAACAATGGATTCAATGTAGTCTTTCCACTTCATGTCAACTGAGAACATTCAAGGAAACTGCATTCAAATTTGAATAATGAAATTAAAAACCTTACAACAGTCAAAAAGTAACTGAAGCCAAGATTCCAGATCAGGACCAATAATATTGCTGATTCTTTATCGCATTTTATCAAGGAGCTTTAGATAAATATATTTTGGAAAGAAAAATTGTTTCACCCAACACAGTGAACCAACTTTCTTAGCAACCGACCTAGCAATGGATTCAATGTCATCTTTCCCTTCATGTCAGCTGAGAACGATAGCCTGAGAAGCCTAATTTCCTTAAAATCTGTTTAAAAGAAATCTTATAAATTTGACAATGATCTTATCCAGACAATTACCATGAAAGCATTTATGGAAAAGACACAGTAGGCAGGCAACCTTACAATGGTGGTAAAGTGACTGATGCTGAGTTGCTAGATCCGGACCAATAACATTACTAATTCTTCTTTCAATCTTATCACAGAACTCAAGGTAAATAGCAGGGGCACCAGATTATATATGGCAGCAATATTCTAAGTATGAAAGAACGGTAGCCTTATAGACATGTAAGATAGATTAAAAAAAAAGATTGTCTCGCACGGGACAATGAACCAGATTTCTTAGCAACAGACCTCATAATGGATTCAATGTAGTATTTCAATTTCATATCAGCTGAGAACGTTTGCTCGAGAAGTTGCAACGAGTTACTTTCCTGGGGGTTAGCGTTTCTATTTTTCTATTTTTAAAATTTTTTATTAAGAATATCTAATGCACAGGCCGGTAAGTATAATTCCCACTGTTTAAACAAAGTCGACTGAAATACATATTTATGAAAGTATAACCTTTAAATACGTCTATGTCCTATGCCTACTTGAGGTTACAATTTTTCTGGGCGAAGATTCTGAAAGGGTGTTTGTTGGGACGCCCGCGCCTATTCGGCTATAATGGACTATTCCATTACTATGTAAAGTAATGGTGGCATCTACGTAGTGGAGTGTGCCGAGCAGCCGATCGACAAGTCAGTCGTAGACTTCCGGTGACGACCCGGAAGTACCCATTGCTCATACGACGTCTTACGGCGGTTGAGACGATTAACCTTTATTCTTGTATTGGATACTAATAACCTTTGTAAATACTATTTTCACGGAATACAACAATTAACCTATTCCTGTTGTTGAGTTATTTATTCTTACTCACGACACAACAGTGTTGCTTCCATATTTATTGATAAAACTTTACATTGATATATTTTCATTTCGAGTGCGCGGTGGAGTAATGGTTAGTGATCGGATTGACTGTTACGAGGATGCATTTATATAAAAATAATATTAATAATGTCTAAAAAGTTATAGTACAGGTTTCTATTGAGTCCTACTTGTTATGACAAAAACGTTTTAATTCATGAAGTAGTTGTTAAATAGAGAAATTAGGAATAGAACGTTTTGGAAGATTGTAGAATATTCCAGTAAAATCTAGAGAATTCTAAAAGATTCTAGAAATATGCAAATTAGGTGTTAGCCCCTATAAAATAGGTTTTGGGAAGAGAGTAGTTAGTTGTTAAAAGGATTTGTTGACATAATCAACTCCGGCTTTGATTCAAGGATTTGTATATCCAACCGAAAGTATCTCTACGAGAAGTTGCCGACCAACTAAAACCTGAAAGAGAATCTCATGGAACTAAATGGGTAAATATTTTTTTAACTCTTTCATTGACCAAACTAAGAATTACTCTTTATATACACATTTAAAGATTTCCAAAAAGTATAGCACCTAAACTACTTCGCTAACTTAACCGGGCAAAAATACTTGACACCTTCCCTTCCCTTCGTAACACTTACTCGTCACTCTGCCAGTAGTAAACACTATATTTTCTATTTGAATGCAAAAATTGTATATTTGTAATGTATTTTTATTTTGTGTTATCGTAAGTTAAATATTTGTTTGTGATTAAGCTCTGTGTTTTGGTCAATCATTTTTCTTCTTTTGTTACAACTTATAACACGTAACACTAAGGAATCAGAGAAAGAGAGAGTCAATTTCGAAATCAAGTCGAGTTTGTTTCATTAAATTATGTGCCAATACCTTAGAAAAAGGCATGAACCCATCTTATCCCTCCAGCTATGAGTAAAAGACCAGGTCAGGCTGAGTCTTTTAGCTTTCTCTTGCAATCAGTCTATGAGAAGGAAAGTTAGAATTCAAACCATCCTGCTGTTGTGAATGTCCTGCCTCTTTAGACAAATGCCAAAAGAAGGGCACTTCAAAAAAAATTCACAGAAATAAGAGATGAGGTAACCTTTATATTCTCGGTGAAAATTTAACCTTCAGTAGTTGAATTAAAATTCTTAATAGTTTTGGCTAAGGCATGAGTCTATTATCCCTAATGGGTTAAAAAGGACAGTGGACTAGATTCTCTAACCTTAGCTGCCTAATAGACTAAGAGAGAGAGAGAGAGAGAGAGACAGAGACAGAGACAGAGACAGACTATTCTGATGTGAAATTTTTAATGCTCTTGGAAAATGTATGAATTCATTCTTTCTTCTTTAAACTGCTTTAAATAGAAGGGTTAACTCGGTTCTGTTGGCTTGATTGCCAATCAGTCTACGAGAAGGATTATTCTGAATTTATATTGTTAATTCTTTTGGGAAAGGCATGAAACTATAACTAAAATAGTAGGGTAGAACGGGATCTTTAAACTTGGTTGACAACCAGTCTACGAGAAGGATTACTCTGAATCTAAAATTTTAATTATCTTGGGAAAGGCATGAAACTATGGCTTAAATAGTAGGGTAGAACAGGATCTTTAAACTTGGTTCTCAACCAGTCTAAATGAAGAATAAAGTTGAATTCAAGTTCTTAATACCTTTGGAAAACGATGATTCGATTTTTTCTCCTCACTATCATTTATGGCTCAAATATCAGGGTAAACTATGTTTTCTAACAGTCAGTCAGTTAAGTAGCATACGTGATACACGCTTTGGGCGATCATGACTCGAAAGAAACATGACTGACTTGGCAGAACCCAATCTTTCCTCTTATTTCACCCATAACTGGGAGGAAGAGACGGTTTAATACATTTTCAGTGGTATTTGTGCGTAAATGAATGCAAGGCATTCAAATGGAATTCGAACTTGGCACCTCGATTTCTCGTTCGGAGTCGATATCTACTGCACCACAACGGACATCTCTAACATTTCTAACAGTAGTTTTTTTAATAATTTATGAGAGCAATTTCGAGTTTCAATTATTAATCTCTTTCAAGCTGTGCTTTGAATAGCATAGTTAATTCGGTTATACTAATTTGGTTGTCAACCAGTCTACAAGAAGGAATATTCTGAATTTAATTAGTTAATTCACGTCTTCATCGGTTTAAATTTCAATATCAATCTTTTTTAATAGCTAAAATAGATACGTGTCATCAGTCTTTGTCGTCGATGTTCAGTGCTAGATGAAATCCTGTTGTTCGGATTCAGATTCTTAGAGGAACCCCCCCTTTTCAACTATTTCACGTTAGACCATATGAAAATAAGCTTTGTTAATCGAAACACGAATAGCAGTTCCTTGTATAAACAAGGAACAAAGACTAGTTTCGTTAAACCAGTCGAACCACGGAATAAAGCGGAATCATTAAAGTAGACAGTCATGTTTGTCGTTGTTCAGGGAACTGACTGTCATTTGTTTCGTGTCCGGCAACAGAAAGGGGCTTTATTTTCATTCGGAACAAAATAAAAACATGCCCGAGCAAGAAGGTAAAACACGCTTTATACTTCCAAAGCACAATAAGGGCTTGTTGGGTATATTCAAGTTCGATGATGAAACATTTCTATAAACGAACAATGAACTGAATTCTACTGCTCAAGACGTAATGCTTCTTTACAGTGATTTTTTTTTTTTATACATAATGAGTTGGCACGACAGGGAGAGCTGAAAAAGGATTCAATACTTTTGCTTTTTGCCGGAACGAAAACGTAAACAGATAACTAAATTGGTCCTCTTGGCCTTTATCCATGAGTTTATTACTGGATGGAGCTTAATCATTACGCAAAAACCTTTTTGTCATTAGTTTTAAAAATAAATCAGAAAATTTTATTAAAAATTTTTTTTGTATTTCGGTTTGCAAATATTCTCGGGACTGTTATGAGAACGCTATCTATGACGAAAAAGCGAGAACTTATTTTCTAATATTAATACTTGTATCACTAAAACCATTATTATCTATAAAAAATTCGTACATTGAACAGTTTTTTCCGGCGTTAAATACTCTAACAGGGACTGATTAGCCGTATAATTTTCTCCTAATGTTGTTTCGTTTCTTCTAATATAGAGGACCTCTTTGATTTGAAGTTTTTGTTTATTGTTTTCGTAATATAGTATACTGATGCTGTCAAAAAGTATTTTCCTTTATTGTGAAAGTGGGCATGAATGTGTTTTTAGATGCTGTACAACAGAACTTGTATCCGACAAATGGAGTGTAAGACTTCTTGATAATGTTGTTATTGTCCACATTCTACAAAAGTTATTACGAATGTAGCAGCAACGTGCTGAAATGCAATTAATGACATTTTATATTTCTACCGATTTTTGGTTAACTCCCTTATATGGGGACACTTGTTTTGTCAGAAATTCCATAGTTCCAATGGATAAAACGATCACTGTTACAATAAGTTTGTCTTTGTGATTAATCGCTGAGGGTGATCTCGGAGAAGATCGAAAGTACTTGGGTAGGAAAATTTAAGGCGACTTTCTTGATGAATTTCATCTTAACATGAAAAACAAATGATTAGAGACGTGGAAAGGATTGTTATAAGGAATGTTTATATATATATATATATATATATATATATATATATATATAAGCATAAGATGCGATAGATCATGTGAGCCCAAAACTTAGAGTCAGCATAATAAAAAATATTCAAATGTTAGACAATTTTTGTCTTTATTTTCACCTGAAATTAAAACTAAAATACAATGTTTAAAACGGCTCATGATTAAACACAATAGACATTCAGTCTCTGTTATATTTAACAATATATGTTTAGAATATATACACACCACCGGCCATAATTATTAGGCCACCCCATTTTTAAAAAGAAATGATGTATTTCATACTATTTTTAGTATTTATTGCCAAGTGGATAATTCTAAATGAAAATAGAATGCTTCTTTGTTAATACTGCACAATAACATGTGCATTAAATGAACTGTTCTGGTGTCCAGTTTTTGTGCTTTCTTCCCCATGCTAGTCTCTTCTTTTATTGGCTGACCAAAGCAAAGGCTTCCTGGCTGCCTTGTAAAATTTTGCAAGGTAATAATAACAAAAAAACCATTCTATTTTCATTTAGAATTATCCACTTGGCAAAATATACTACAAATAGCATGAAATACATAGTCTTTTTTAAAAAAAAACTGGGTTGGCCTAATAATTATGGCCGGTATTATATATACACTAGCAGTATAGCCCGGCGTTGCTCGGGTGTAATGAAAGCTTTAAAACTAATCCATGGTCCTGGAGCTCAGGCTCTTTGGACGTTGGTACGAAAGACTTAAAAGCAATAGTTGTTTCCAGTTAAAGCGAAACTGTAGACTGAAAGAAAAATGAATGGATGTAAGTCAAATTTTGATTTCCTGGTATCGATATCAAATAAGTTTTTTTTCATCGTAAACTGAATTTTGAAGGCTAAATAAATCCTCTGAGTAAATGGTATCATGGCTGTGACTAAGAACGACAATTATATTTACTTAGAGCAAAACCCAAAGCAAAAATTAAAATAAAAGTGATGAAAATAATACAGGCATACAGGCAGATAAACAGACACACACACAAACATCTTGCCGTTTATATATATATATATTATCGATTTTCTGCAGTATTGTAAGAACTGCAACATTGAAACTTCTGAATATCGTTTCATATGTCTTTGTCTATGAGTGTGTCAAATTTGATTAAAATCGGACCACTCCTTCTATAACCCGATTTTTTCGATTATCGATTTTCGATATTTATCGGGGGTACCTCGACACAAAACTTAGCTAATAACACTCGACATAGTACAACTGTGTAAGTTTTCAAGAAAATCGGTTCAGCCGTTTCGGAGTCTATAGGTAACGGACATACACACACACACACACACACATACAAAGTTCCATTTATAAATAAGTTTATATATATATATGGTGCGATGAATAATTTATTGCCATTTTATATCTTTAATTTTGCGCATGTGATCTGTTTATTTCTTATTTTGTCGATTGCACAGTGTAGCAGGGTCAGTTGGCCAATGTCTGTGATAAAAAGAGCACCGTGCTCTCAAACAAATTCTGCGACCACATCACCCCTTACATCTGGTTACCTACCTCCCCAGACTGCAACCTACTTGATTATTATGTGTGGGCTGCAGTTGAGCGAGAGACCAACAAAACTCTTGTAAACTGAACACCAAAAATGAACTGAAGGCAAGTATTAAGGCAGCACTCATCAAGTTAAACAAGGTGACGGTCTACAAGAGTTGCAGAAGATCCCGAAGCCAGCTGGAGGCCGTGGTTGAAGCCAATGGTGATTATATTGAATAAATTTTATGTTTAGTATTTCAAAATATTTTTTTACAGATTTTTAAAAATATATCTTAAAATGAGATGTCAGTGTTATTTAGATTGTTGTGTAATTTAGACGACAGTTTATCCATCGCTTCCTACATATATATATATATATATATATATATATATACATTATTTTTACGAACCTGTGTGCTTGTGTGATCAAAGATTCTAAAGCCCTCACGGAATCTTCTACAATCTCGTACGTTTGCTTCAAGAAACTCCCAAGTCTAAATATAAAAGCATTTTCTCGTTTTTCAATGTTTAAACATATATATATGTGGGTCATTGTGTGACTGTAATCTATGCACGCCTACATTTTTTAAGCTACGCCATTCAAACTTTCTAGGGACACATATCTACAGGGAAGCCAGGTCGACACATACTTTTTGAGTTTAAGTTCGCAATTTTCCCTTTCGCACTTTTTGGCCAATGAAGCCGATTGTTTACATTTGCTCCGTAAAACATCTAAGATCTAAGATGGTTGCTAGATCACGTAACAGAAATCAAATCACACTTGTCAAACACGAATAAAAAAAAATTAGCCTTTATATTTAATTTTTATTCCAACGTTTTAAAAATTCATTTGGTCAACAAAAAAATGTGAATATTAAGAAATATTTTAAAAAAGTGTTTTTTCAAACAAAAACAAAATATTAAAAAAAAGTGCCAATGGTTAATTAAATTATTTAAGTCTTTTTTTTCAGATTTAATATTTCATACTTCAGAAAATAAAATTAAAAAAAATAAAGCATCTTTTTTTTGCTAAATATTTCATGCAGGAAATCAATTGCCTGTAATTCGTGTGGCATTCTTGTAAATTTATTCTTCTAAAATTAAATGTCTACATTTTTAAATATTCTTCGAAAATTTCTGAAATTCATTTAGTCAACAAAAAATGTAAATATTTTCCTCTGTAATTTTGAAAAAAAAACAAAAAAACAAATGCAGTGTTGTTTACAATGTCACACGAAACATCAACACACGTTTACGCAAAACAAAAGAAAATAGAATTTTTCAATGGAATTTTTGAACAACTTTTAAACAACAATTTTTGATATAATAATTTTTTTATATAACTGATTTTTAAAGTGAGGCGGCGACTACAAGCGCTCGGAAATCGCAACACGCTGCATTAATCATCTAATTAAAAAAAATTTCTAAGTTGCACGGGCAGCGCCGAGCTATGATGCTAGTATATATACATATATATATATATATATATATATATATATATGCAGGTTGTCGCAAAATTCAACAAGAGATTTAAAATTTTAGTAATTTATTTTTGAAAATTAATTCACCACGTATTATATAGAGTAGTGGCGTCGATTTTTAGCTTCGGAAGAACGCACCCTTTTAAAAGGTTTCTAAGGTGTTTCAGATTTTACTGCCTCGATGTTTGTCTGAACGTTGTTTTTTAGTGTTGGTGATTCTGAGCTTTGTTGACATAAACATTGTCTTTGGAAGGAACAGCCACATAGGATGAACTCGGAGCATGTCAGAACGTAGCGGACATTTTATGCTTCGACTGTTAGAAATTATTTTGTCCTCAAAATGTAACTGAGATGCTGGACTGTGGCCTTTGTTTACGATCTGTTGCCCCATCTACGGAAACAGATTGATGCATTTAAACATTGATCGGAGTGACGTCCGAGAGATCGAAACCTGTTGAATCCACCTTCGAGTTGAAGCACTCGGGTCTTTTTTCGATACTCTCAAATACTCTTTCGTTCCAAGCCGAATGGTTTCTGACATTCGTGGAGGTCCATTCCTTGGAGAAACTCATACACAGTTGTGGCGACGTTATGCGCGATGAATTTGAATTATTTATTCTTGGTTTTGGTACAAAGATTTCACGGTAATGTTTTTGTTCTACGAAGGCTTTTATCTTGTCAAATCTTTCCTAAACTTCCTTAACTACGTGCAAATGTATATGCTGAAATCAAATCGATAATTGTTTATTGAAGAAACCTAGAATTTTTTCCTGTTATCGACCACAAAAAAGTCGGACTATATCTCACCCCTTTCCAACATTTTCTTATCTGATTCACCGCTGAATGACTTGGCGCGTAGCATACTTTTTACGGCTCGTTTACTTCCTTTGAGCCAGGGCTCTATCCTGGGCCCGACGCTCTTCTTTATTTTCATCAGCGACCTGCCAGATGAGATCAAGTCCCAAGTAGGCATCTACGCAGATGACACTACAATATACTCCCGCACCAGTAAGAAACCTGTCGTGGCGGACAGACATAATCTCGCTGCTGACCTTGAACGGGATCTACACTCTGTGGTGAACTGGGGCAAGAAGTGGCTTGTCAACTTCAATTCATCTAAGACCAAGCTGTTGTCTGTCAACCATTACAGGCAACCTCTCCTGCCTCCCATAAGCATGGACCAAGTGATTCTCTCTGAGAGTAATACACTACGCCTCCTCGGACTTACCTGTCCTCAGACCTCAAATGGAACCACTATATTGAATCCATAGCAAAATCTACTGCTAAGAAGTTTGGGTCACTATGTCGATCCAGGATGTTTTTTCCACCTGAATCCATCCTGCATATATACAAGTCAACCATCCGTCCGTGCATGGAGTACTGCTGCCATTTATTGTCAGGTGCCCCTGACGTTCTCCTCAGTGTTCTTGACAAGCTCCAAAGGAGAGTCTGTAATGTGATAGGTACTGATCTGACGGCTCGACTGCAGCCACTTCCCCATCGTCGAAATGTGGCCTCCCTTTGTCTGTTCTATAAATACTTTCATGGCTTCTGCTCGGACGAGCTTAAGTCACTGATGCCTCCTCAACAGGTGTTTACTCGTGCAACCAGACTGGCAACTGGGTCCCACCCATTCACAGTCAGGTTAGCCAAATGTAGACGACAATTCTACTCCTTCAGCTTCTTCTCTCGCACTTCCCGCCTGTGGAACTCGCTCCCGTATTCTTGCTTTCCTGACGGCTACAACCTCCAGAAATTTAAATGCAAAGTCAATACTCATCTCCTAACCACTGGACTCTAGCTCTCTCCCCACCCCTGTATAACCTTCCCTTTCTCTCCACCTATGTATCTGTCATCGCACCTGCTTTCTATTGTTCCTTTCTAACTAGTTTGTACTCCTCACTCTTTTCTAATTAATCTTTTTACATTTATGTAACCCCCTGCACATCAGTGGCATTTCCGCCTTGCTCGGGGTGAAATGATTAACAAAAATAAATAAATAAATTAGTCCGCGATTTGTTTCGGTTTGGAACTCAATTTCCGCGCATGAGTAGCAAAAAGAAAGTAAATTGGTCGAAAAATCGCCAAACTACGCGTGAAGTCATTCTGCAGTGAATAACATGTACTGAAGCGTGGTTACGGGGTGAGATCAACAACGAAAAGAAGTTCGATATTTTTCTGGTTGTAAACTTGAAAAAAGGTAGGTTTCGTCAATAAACAATTACCGATTTGAGTTCAGCAGTTACTTTTGCACGGAAATAAGGGTGTTTGGGAAAGATTTGAAGGGGTCAAGGCCTTCGGAGAACAAAACAAAACTTTACCAATTTCACTACTTGTGTTTACTCTTCAGTTGTTTATTTTCCATAATCGCTTTCAGGAAATACCTGAAAGGAAATTGAAAAAAAGTAAATTATTTGAAATTAATTATTAAAAAAAATTAAATAAAAATTAATGAAAATTAATTTAAAAATAAAATAAAATAAATTAAAATTAATTATTTTAAAAAAGTTAATTATAAAAATTACTGAAGTTTTAGTCTCCTTGGTAAATTTTTGCGGCATCGAACATTGAAAAAAAGCTTACGGCCATATATCGTTGAATACACCAGTTCTCGATCAACGCAGTTAAGCAACGTTGAGCCTGGTCAGTACTTAGATGGGAGACTGCTTGGGAATACGAGGTGCTGTAAGCGTATAGTGACGGATGTACGTTGTGGTGCAGTGGATATTGGCTCGGAAAGAGAAATCGGTGAGCCGAGTTCGAATTCCAGTTGAAGACCCTGCATTCACTTAAGCACTGGTACCTTTGGGAAAAGGTATTAATCCGTCCCTTCCCTCCAGTTATGGGTTAAGTAACAGGGTTAGGACTTGGGAACCCTAATCTTAAAAACAAATCCCGATGAATCTCGATACTCGAAAAGAAAAATGTTGTAAAAATAAAAGAAATAACCTTACCCAAAAGATCATTGGTTATGACCTTAAATGATTCCATAAGGAGTGATAGGTCGTTAAGCCCCGAAAAAAGAAAGAACATTGAAAGAAATAATAATAATACTGAAGACTTAAAATATAACATCATTTTTTTTTTTTTTTTTGCATGATTAAATTTGATTGGCTGTTTGTTTGTTTTTTGGCATATAAAACTCCATAGGTTATTTAATACCGAAATTTAAATATCTTTTGTGCACAATATTTATTTTACTTTTGGGAGTGATAATAGTTTTAGTAATACAAGTTTTTCTAATTAATCCATCGCTGGAGAGAGAAGAGGTGGATTCATAACTTTCCAAGATTATTTGTGCGTCAGTGAATATAACAAACTCGACTAGAATTTGAAACCGGCTCTCCCACTTTTTAGCTCAATGGTAAAACAACTGCCACTTCGTACAAAGGTCACTTACTGAACCTCTACTCTTAAAACCTAGTGAATCCATCACAGTGTTTATTTTACCGGCATATCAATACCTCTATGGGTTACTTAATGCAGAAATCTGAAATCTAAATAATTTGTACATAATTTTATGCTTTCAACAACCGAAATTTTGTCCATAATTTTCTATTTTTATTATAAAGATAAGAAGATGTATCATTGGTCGTTTTATTATAAAATGTATTTTTGTTTATTTTAGCGTTGCATTGACTGTCATTCTGTTATAAAAATGTATTGTTGGTCGTTTTATTATAAAAATGTATTGTTGGTCGTTTTATTATAAAAATGTACTGTTGGTAATTTATTATAAATGTATTTTTGTATATTTTAGCGTTGCATTGACTGTCATTCTGTTATAAAAATGTATTGTTGGTCGTTTTATTATAAAAATATATTGTTGGTCGTTTTATTATAAAAATGTACTGTTGGTAATTTATTATAAATGTATTTTTGTATATTTTAGCGTTGCATTGACTGTCATTCTGTTATAAAAATGTATTGTTGGTCGTTTTATTATAAAAATGTATTGTTGGTCGTTTTATTATAAAAATGTATTTTTGTATATTTTAGCGTTGCATTGACTGTCATTCTGTTATAAAAATGTATTGTTGCTCATTATAGAATTTTAGTGTTTGTTTCTGTTTGCGAAGTTTGAATAGTTCGCCCAAAGCATGAACCCAAACAGGTGCTACCATATGTGAGTAAGGAAGGATTTTGGAACAACAGTATTTCAAGAGGTGGTTACGTAAAACCTCTAAACTGCTGATGAAAGGCTTTGCTGCCAGATGTAGTTCATCGTCATACCCTGGACGACTCCTACATTGTAATGTCCAGGATAGGCTCGTTCAGTTAGAACTTTTGATCCATGATTTTAATACAAAGATTTCACTGTTCGTGTTTGTTTTTCAGTCGTTTCAATTTACAGGGTTAATTTTTAAGGCTTCATTTATAAAATACACCTTAAAATAAAACGAAAAAAGGTGAATAAACAAAACATTTATTAAACGTTCAGCAAATTTGGCGAATTTTGCAGCACGATCTATGTGTGCTTTGTGCCTGTGTATATTACGCATGGCCGAGTGGTTAGAATGTGTGTGTGTTTTGTGCCTGTGTATATTACGCATGGCCAAAGTGGTTAGAATGTGTGTGTTTTGTGCCTGTGTATATTACGCATGGCCGAGTGGTTAGAATGTGTGTGTTTTGTGCCTGTGTATATTACGCATGGCCGAGTGGTTAGAATGTGTGTGCTTTGTGCCTGTGTATATTACGCATGGCCGAGTGGTTAGAATGTGTGTGTTTTGTGCCTGTGTATATTACGCATGGCCGAGTGGTTAGAATGTGTGTGTTTTGTGCCTGTGTATATTACGCATGGCCGAGTGGATTAGAATGTGTGTGTTTTGTGCCTGTGTATATTACGCATGGCCAGTGGTTAGAATGTGTGTGTTTTGTGCCTGTGTATATTACGCATGGCCGAGTGGTTAGAATGTGTGTGTTTTGTGCCTGTGTATATTACGCATGGCCGAGTGGTTAGAATGTGTGTGCTTTGTGCCTGTGTATATTACGCATGGCCGAGTGGTTAGAATGTGTGTGTTTTGTGCCTGTGTATATTACGCATGGCCGAGTGGTTAGAATGTGTGTGCTTTGTGCCTGTGTATATTACGCATGGCCAGTGGTTAGAATGTGTGTGCTTTGTGCCTGTGTATATTACGCATGGCCGAGTGGTTAGAATGTGTGTGCTTTGTGCCTGTGTATATTACGCATGGCCAGGTGGTTAGAATGTGTGTGTTTTGTGCCTGTGTATATTACGCATGGCCGAGTGGTTAGAATGTGTGTGCTTTGTGCCTGTGTATATTACGCATGGCCGAGTGGTTAGAATGTGTGTGTTTTGTGCCTGTGTATATTACGCATGGCCGAGTGGTTAGAATGTGTGTGCTTTGTGCCTGTGTATATTACGCATGGCCGAGTGGTTAGAATATTAATTAGTGCTTTGTGCCTGTGTATATTACGCATGGCCGAGTGGTTAGAATGTGTGTGTTTTGTGCCTGTGTATATTACGCATGGCCGAGTGGTTAGAATGTGTGTGCTTTGTGCCTGTGTATATTACGCATGGCCGAGTGGTTAGAATGTGTGTGCTTTGTGCCTGTGTATATTACGCATGGCCGAGTGGTTAGAATGTGTGTGCTTTGTGCCTGTGTATATTACGCATGGCCGAGTGGTTAGAATGTGTGTGCTTTGTGCCTGTGTATATTACGCATGGCCGAGTGGTTAGAATGTGTGTGCTTTGTGCCTGTGTATATTACGCATGGCCGAGTGGTTAGAATGTGTGTGCTTTGTGCCTGTGTATATTACGCATGGCCGAGTGGTTAGAATGTGTGTGCTTTGTGCCTGTGTATATTACGCATGGCCGAGTGGTTAGAATGTGTGTGCTTTGTGCCTGTGTATATTACGCATGGCCGAGTGGTTAGAATGTGTGTGTTTTGTGCCTGTGTATATTACGCATGGCCGAGTGGTTAGAATGTGTGTGTTTTGTGCCTGTGTATATTACGCATGGCCGAGTGGTTAGAATGTGTGTGTTTTGTGCCTGTGTATATTACGCATGGCCGAGTGGTTAGAATGTGTGTGTTTTGTGCCTGTGTATATTACGCATGGCCGAGTGGTTAGAATGTGTGTGTTTTGTGCCTGTGTATATTACGCATGGCCGAGTGGTTAGAATGTGTGTGTTTTGTGCCTGTGTATATTACGCATGGCCGAGTGGTTAGAATGTGTGTGTTTTGTGCCTGTGTATATTACGCATGGCCGAGTGGATTAGAATGTGTGTGTTTTGTGCCTGTGTATATTACGCATGGCCGAGTGGTTAGAATGTGTGTGTTTTGTGCCTGTGTATATTACGCATGGCCGAGTGGTTAGAATGTGTGTGTTTTGTGCCTGTGTATATTACGCATGGCCGAGTGGTTAGAATGTGTGTGTTTTGTGCCTGTGTATATTACGCATGGCCGAGTGGTTAGAATGTGTGTGTTTTGTGCCTGTGTATATTACGCATGGCCGAGTGGTTAGAATGTGTGTGTTTTTGTGCCTGTGTATATTACGCATGGCCGAGTGGTTAGAATGTGTGTGTTTTGTGCCTGTGTATATTACGCATGGCCAGTGGTTAGAATGTGTGTGTTTTGTGCCTGTGTATATTACGCATGGCCGAGTGGTTAGAATGTGTGTGTTTTGTGCCTGTGTATATTACGCATGGCCGAGTGGTTAGAATGTGTGTTTTGTGCCTGTGTATATTACGCATGGCCGAGTGGTTAGAATGTGTGTGTTTTGTGCCTGTGTATATTACGCATGGCCGAGTGGTTAGAATGTGTGTGCTTTGTGCCTGTGTATATTACGCATGGCCGAGTGGTTAGAATGTGTGTGTTTTGTGCCTGTGTATATTACGCATGGCCGAGTGGTTAGAATGTGTGTGTTTTGTGCCTGTGTATATTACGCATGGCCGAGTGGTTAGAATGTGTGTGTTTTGTGCCTGTGTATATTACGCATGGCCGAGTGGTTAGAATGTGTGTGTGTTTTGTGCCTGTGTATATTACGCATGGCCGAGTGGTTAAGATGTGTGTGTTTTGTGCCTGTGTATATTACGCATGGCCGAGTGAGTTAGAATGTGTGTGCTTTGTGCCTGTGTATATTACGCATGGCCGAGTGGTTAGAATGTGTGTGTTTTGTGCCTGTGTATATTACGCATGGCCGAGTGGTTAGAATGTGTGTGCTTTGTGCCTGTGTATATTACGCATGGCCGAAGTGGTTAGAATGTGTGTGCTTTGTGCCTGTGTATATTACGCATGGCCGAGTGGTTAGAATGTGTGTGCTTTGTGCCTGTGTATATTACGCATGGCCGAGTGGTTAGAATGTGTGTGTTTTGTGCCTGTGTATATTACGCATGGCCGAGTGGTTAGAATGTGTGTGCTTTGTGCCTGTGTATATTACGCATGGCCGAGTGGTTAGAATGTGTGTGTTTTGTGCCTGTGTATATTACGCATGGCCGAGTAGTTAGAATGTGTGTGCTTTGTGCCTGTGTATATTACGCATGGCCGAGTGGTTAGAATGTGTGTGCTTTGTGCCTGTGTATATTACGCATGGCCGAGTGGTTAGAATGTGTGTGTTTTGTGCCTGTGTATATTACGCATGGCCGAGTGGTTAGAATGTGTGTGCTTTGTGCCTGTATATTACGCATGGCCGAGTGGTTAGAATGTGTGTGCTTTGTGCCTGTGTATATTACGCATGGCCGAGTGGTTAGAATGTGTGTGCTTTGTGCCTGTGTATATTACGCATGGCCGAGTGGTTAGAATGTGTGTGCTTTGTGCCTGTGTATATTACGCATGGCCGAGTGGTTAGAATGTGTGTGCTTTGTGCCTGTGTATATTACGCATGGCCGAGTGGTTAGAATGTGTGTGCTTTGTGCCTGTGTATATTACGCATGGCCGAGTGGTTAGAATGTGTGTGCTTTGTGCCTGTGTATATTACGCATGGCCGAGTGGTTAGAATGTGTGTGCTTTGTGCCTGTGTATATTACGCATGGCCGAGTGGTTAGAATGTGTGTGTTTTGTGCCTGTGTATATTACGCATGGCCGAGTGGTTAGAATGTGTGTGTTTTGTGCCTGTGTATATTACGCATGGCCGAGTGGTTAGAATGTGTGTGTTTTGTGCCTGTGTATATTACGCATGGCCGAGTGGTTAGAATGTGTGTGTTTTGTGCCTGTGTATATTACGCATGGCCGAGTGGTTAGAATGTGTGTGTTTTGTGCCTGTGTATATTACGCATGGCCGAGTGGTTAGAATGTGTGTGTTTTTGTGCCTGTGTATATTACGCATGGCCGAGTGGTTAGAATGTGTGTGTTTGTGCCTGTGTATATTACCCATGGCCGAGTGGTTAGAATGTGTGTGTTTTGTGCCTGTGTATATTACGCATGGCCGAGTGGTTAGAATGTGTGTGTTTTGTGCCTGTGTATATTACGCATGGCCGAGTGGTTAGAATGTGTGTGCTTTGTGCCTGTGTATATTACGCATGGCCAGTGGTTAGAATGTGTGTGCTTTGTGCCTGTGTATATTACGCATGGCCGAGTGGTTAGAATGTGTGTGCTTTGTGCCTGTGTATATTACGCATGGCCGAGTGGTTAGAATGTGTGTGCTTTGTGCCTGTGTATATTACGCATGGCCGAGTGGTTAAGTGTGTGTGCTTTGTGCCTGTGTATATTACGCATGGTGAGTGGTTAGAATGTGTGTGCTTTGTGCCTGTGTATATTACGCATGGCCGAGTGGTTAGAATGTGTGTGTTTTGTGCCTGTGTATATTACGCATGGCCGAGTGGTTAGAATGTGTGTGCTTTGTGCCTGTGTATATTACGCATGGCCGAGTGGTTAGAATGTGTGTGCTTTGTGCCTGTGTATATTACGCATGGCCGAGTGGTTAGAATGTGTGTGCTTTGTGCCTGTGTATATTACGCATGGCCGAGTGGTTAGAATGTGTGTGCTTTGTGCCTGTGTATATTACGCATGGCCGAGTGGTTAGAATGTGTGTGCTTTGTGCCTGTGTATATTACGCATGGCCGAGTGGTTAGAATGTGTGTGCTTTGTGCCTGTGTATATTACGCATGGCCGAGTGGTTAGAATGTGTGTGTTTTGTGCCTGTGTATATTACGCATGGCCGAGTGGTTAGAATGTGTGTGCTTTGTGCCTGTGTATATTACGCATGGCCGAGTGGTTAGAATGTGTGTGCTTTGTGCCTGTGTATATTACGCATGGCCGAGTGGTTAGAATGTGTGTGGTTTGTGCCTGTGTATATTACGCATGGCCGAGTGGTTAGAATGTGTGTGCTTTGTGCCTGTGTATATTACGCATGGCCGAGTGGTTAGAATGTGTGTGCTTTGTGCCTGTGTATGTGCCGCATGTGGCCAGTGGTTAGAATGTGTGTGTTTTGTGCCTGTGTATATTACGCATGGCCGAGTGGTTAGAATGTGTGTGCTTTGTGCCTGTGTATATTACGCATGGCCGAGTGGTTAGAATGTGTGTGCTTTGTGCCTGTGTATATTACGCATGGCCGAGTGGTTAGAATGTGTGTGTTTTGTGCCTGTGTATATTACGCATGGCCGAGTGGTTAGAATGTGTGTGCTTTGTGCCTGTGTATATTACGCATGGCCGAGTGGTTAGAATGTGTGTGCTTTGTGCCTGTGTATATTACGCATGGCCGAGTGGTTAGAATGTGTGTGTTTGTGCCTGTGTATATTACGCATGGCCGAGTGGTTAGAATGTGTGTGCTTTGTGCCTGTGTATATTACGCATGGCCAGGTGGTTAGAATGTGTGTGCTTTGTGCCTGTGTATACGCATGGCCGAGTGGTTAGAATGTGTGTTTTGTGCCTGTGCATATTACGCATGGCCGAGTGGTTAGAATGTGTGTGTTTTGTGCCTGTGTATATTACGCATGGCCGAGTGGTTAGAATGTGTGTGTTTTGTGCCTGTGTATATTACGCATGGCCGAGTGGTTAGAATGTGTGTGTTTTGTGCCTGTGTATATTACGCATGGCCGAGTGGTTAGAATGTGTGTGTTTTGTGCCTGTGTATATTACGCATGGCCGAGTGTAGTTAGAATGTGTGTGCTTTGTGCCTGTGTATATTACGCATGGCCGAGTGGTTAGAATGTGTGTGCTTTGTGCCTGTGTATATTACGCATGGCCGAGTGGTTAGAATGTGTGTGCTTTGTGCCTGTGTATATTACGCATGGCCGAGTGGTTAGAATGTGTGTGCTTTGTGCCTGTGTATATTACGCATGGCCAGTGGTTAGAATGTGTGTGCTTTGTGCCTGTGTATATTACGCATGGCCGAGTGGTTAGAATGTGTGTGCTTTGTGCCTGTGTATATTACGCATGGCCGAGTGGTTAGAATGTGTGTGCTTTGTGCCTGTGTATATTACGCATGGCCGAGTGGTTAGAATGTGTGTGCTTTGTGCCTGTGTATATTACGCATGGCCAGTGGTTAGAATGTGTGTGCTTTGTGCCTGTGTATATTACGCATGGCCGAGTGGTTAGAATGTGTGTGTTTTGTGCCTGTGTATATTACGCATGGCCGAGTGGTTAGAATGTGTGTGTTTTGTGCCTGTGTATATTACGCATGGCCGAGTGGTTAGAATGTGTGTGTTTTGTGCCTGTGTATATTACGCATGGCCGAGTGGTTAGAATGTGTGTGTTTTGTGCCTGTGTATATTACGCATGGCCGAGTGGTTAGAATGTGTGTGTTTTGTGCCTGTGTATATTACGCATGGCCAGTGGTTAGAATGTGTGTGTTTTGTGCCTGTGTATATTACGCATGGCCGAGTGGTTAGAATGTGTGTGTTTTGTGCCTGTGTATATTACGCATGGCCGAGTGGTTAGAATGTGTGTGTTTTGTGCCTGTGTATATTACGCATGGCCGAGTGGTTAGAATGTGTGTGTTTTGTGCCTGTGTATATTACGCATGGCCGAGTGGTTAGAATGTGTGTGCTTTGTGCCTGTGTATATTACGCATGGCCGAGTGGTTAGAATGTGTGTGCTTTGTGCCTGTGTATATTACGCATGGCCGAGTGGTTAGAATGTGTGTGCTTTGTGCCTGTGTATATTACGCATGGCCGAGTGGTTAGAATGTGTGTGCTTTGTGCCTGTGTATATTACGCATGGCCGAGTGGTTAGAATGTGTGTGCTTTGTGCCTGTGTATATTACGCATGGCCGAGTGGTTAGAATGTGTGTGCTTTGTGCCTGTGTATATTACGCATGGCCGAGTGGTTAGAATGTGTGTGTTTTGTGCCTGTGTATATTACGCATGGCCGAGTGGTTAGAATGTGTGTGCTTTGTGCCTGTATATTACGCATGGCCGAGTGGTTAGAATGTGTGTGCTTTGTGCCTGTGTATATTACGCATGGCCGAGTGGTTAGAATGTGTGTGCTTTGTGCCTGTGTATATTACGCATGGCCGAGTGGTTAGAATGTGTGTGCTTTGTGCCTGTGTATATGTACATGGCCGAGTGGTTAGAATGTGTGTGCTTTGTGCCTGTGTATATTACGCATGGCCGAGTGGTTAGAATGTGTGTGCTTTGTGCCTGTGTATACGCATGGCCGGTGGTTAGAATGTGTGTGTTTTGTGCCTGTGTATATTACGCATGGCCGAGTGGATTAGAATGTGTGTGCTTTGTGCCTGTGTATATTACGCATGGCCGAGTGGTTAGAATGTGTGTGCTTTGTGCCTGTGTATATTACGCATGGCCGAGTGGTTAGAATGTGTGTGGTTTGTGCCTGTGTATATTACGCATGGCCGAGTGGTTAGAATGTGTGTGCTTTGTGCCTGTGTATATTACGCATGGCCGAGTGGTTAGAATGTGTGTGCTTTGTGCCTGTGTATATTACGCATGGCCGAGTGGTTAGAATGTGTGTGTTTTGTGCCTGTGTATATTACGCATGGCCGAGTGGTTAGAATGTGTGTGCTTTGTGCCTGTGTATATTACGCATGGCCGAGTGGTTAGAATGTGTGTGCTTTGTGCCTGTGTATATTACGCATGGCCGAGTGGTTAGAATGTGTGTGTTTTGTGCCTGTGTATATTACGCATGGCCGAGTGGTTAGAATGTGTGTGCTTTGTGCCTGTGTATATTACGCATGGCCGAGTGGTTAGAATGTGTGTGCTTTGTGCCTGTGTATATTACGCATGGCCGAGTGGTTAGAATGTGTGTGTTTTGTGCCTGTGTATATTACGCATGGCCGAGTGGTTAGAATGTGTGTGCTTTGTGCCTGTGTATATTACGCATGGCCGAGTGGTTAGAATGTGTGTGCTTTGTGCCTGTGTATATTACGCATGGCCGAGTGGTTAGAATGTGTGTGTTTTGTGCCTGTGTATATTACGCATGGCCGAGTGGTTAGAATGTGTGTGTTTTGTGCCTGTGTATATTACGCATGGCCGAGTGGTTAGAATGTGTGTGTTTTGTGCCTGTGTATATTACGCATGGCCGAGTGGTTAGAATGTGTGTGTTTTGTGCCTGTGTATATTACGCATGGCCGAGTGGTTAGAATGTGTGTGTTTTGTGCCTGTGTATATTACGCATGGCCGAGTGGTTAGAATGTGTGTGCTTTGTGCCTGTGTATATTACGCATGGCCGAGTGGTTAGAATGTGTGTGCTTTGTGCCTGTGTATATTACGCATGGCCGAGTGGTTAGAATGTGTGTGCTTTGTGCCTGTGTATATTACGCATGGCCGAGTGGTTAGAATGTGTGTGCTTTGTGCCTGTGTATATTACGCATGGCCGAGTGGTTAGAATGTGTGTGTTTTGTGCCTGTGTATATTACGCATGGCCAGTGGTTAGAATGTGTGTGTTTTGTGCCTGTGTATATTACGCATGGCCGAGTGGATTAGAATGTGTGTGTTTTGTGCCTGTGTATATTACGCATGGCCGAGTGGTTAGAATGTGTGTGTTTTGTGCCTGTGTATATTACGCATGGCCGAGTGGTTAGAATGTGTGTGTTTTGTGCCTGTGTATATTACGCATGGCATGCCGAGTGGTTAGAATGTGTGTGTTTTGTGCCTGTGTATATTACGCATGGCCGAGTGGTTAGAATGTGTGTGCTTTGTGCCTGTGTATATTACGCATGGCCGAGTGGTTAGAATGTGTGTGCTTTGTGCCTGTGTATATTACGCATGGCCGAGTGGTTAGAATGTGTGTGCTTTGTGCCTGTGTATATTACGCATGGCCAGTGGTTAGAATGTGTGTGTTTTGTGCCTGTGTATATTACGCATGGCCGAGTGGTTAGAATGTGTGTGCTTTGTGCCTGTGTATATTACGCATGGCCGAGTGGTTAGAATGTGTGTGTTTTGTGCCTGTGTATATTACGCATGGCCGAGTGGTTAGAATGCGGGTGTTTTGTGCCTGTGTATATTACGCATGGCCGAGTGGTTAGAATGTGTGTGCTTTGTGCCTGTGTATATTACGCATGGCCGGGTGGTTAGAATGTGTGTGTTTTGTGCCTGTGTATATTACGCATGGCCGAGTGGTTAGAATGTGTGTGCTTTGTGCCTGTGTATATTACGCATGGCCGAGTGGTTAGAATGTGTGTGTTTTGTGCCTGTGTATATTACGCATGGCCGAGTGGTTAGAATGCGGGTGTTTTGTGCCTGTGTATATTACGCATGGCCGAGTGGTTAGAATGTGTGTGCTTTGTGCCTGTGTATATTACGCATGGCCGAGTGGTTAGAATGCGGGTGTTTGTGCCTGTGTATATTACGCATGGCCGAGTGGTTAGAATGCGGGTGTTTTGTGCCTGTGTATATTACGCATGGCCGAGTGGTTAGAATGCGGGTGTTTTGTGCCTGTGTATATTACGCATGGCCGAGTGGTTAGAATGTGTGTGTTTGTGCCTGTGTATATTACGCATGGCCGGTGGTTAGAATGTGTGTGTTTTGTGCCTGTGTATATTACGCATGGCCGGGTGGTTAGAATGTGTGTGCTTTGTGCCTGTGTATATTACGCATGGCCGAGTGGTTAGAATGTGTGTGCTTTGTGCCTGTGTATATTACGCATGGCCGAGTGGTTAGAATGTGTGTGTTTTGTGCCTGTGTATATTACGCATGGCCGAGTGGTTAGAATGTGTGTGCTTTGTGCCTGTGTATATTACGCATGGCCGAGTGGTTAGAATGTGTGTGTTTTGTGCCTGTGTATATTACGCATGGCCGAGTGGTTAGAATGCGGGTGTTTTGTGCCTGTGTATATTACGCATGGCCGAGTGGTTAGAATGTGTGTGCTTTGTGCCTGTGTATATTACGCATGGCCGGGTGGTTAGAATGTGTGTGTTTTGTGCCTGTGTATATTACGCATGGCCGAGTGGTTAGAATGTGTGTGCTTTGTGCCTGTGTATATTACGCATGGCCGAGTGGTTAGAATGTGTGTGTTTTGTGCCTGTGTATATTACGCATGGCCGAGTGGTTAGAATGCGGGTGTTTTGTGCCTGTGTATATTACGCATGGCCGAGTGGTTAGAATGTGTGTGCTTTGTGCCTGTGTATATTACGCATGGCCGAGTGGTTAGAATGCGGGTGTTTTGTGCCTGTGTATATTACGCGCATGGCCGAGTGGTTAGAATGCGGGTGTTTTGTGCCTGTGTATATTACGCATGGCCGAGTGGTTAGAATGCGGGTGTTTTGTGCCTGTGTATATTACGCATGGCCGAGTGGTTAGAATGTGTGTGTTTTGTGCCTGTGTATATTACGCATGGCCGAGTGGTTAGAATGTGTGTGTTTTGTGCCTGTGTATATTACGCATGGCCGAGTGGTTAGAATGTGTGTGCTTTGTGCCTGTGTATATTACACGCATGGCCGAGTGGTTAGAATGTGTGTGCTTTGTGCCTGTGTATATTACGCATGGCCGAGTGGTTAGAATGTGTGTGTTTTGTGCCTGTGTATATTACGCATGGCCGAGTGGTTAGAATGTGTGTGCTTTGTGCCTGTGTATATTACGCATGGCCGAGTGGTTAGAATGCGGGTGTTTTGTGCCTGTGTATATTACGCATGGCCGAGTGGTTAGAATGCGGGTGTTTTGTGCCTGTGTATATTACGCATGGCCGAGTGGTTAGAATGTGTGTGCTTTGTGCCTGTGTATATTACGCATGGCCGAGTGGTTAGAATGTGTGTGCTTTGTGCCTGTGTATATTACGCATGGCCGAGTGGTTAGAATGTGTGTGTTTTGTGCCTGTGTATATTACGCATGGCCGAGTGGTTAGAATGTGTGTGTTTTGTGCCTGTGTATATTACGCATGGCCGAGTGGTTAGAATGTGTGTGCTTTGTGCCTGTGTATATTACGCATGGCCGAGTGGTTAGAATGTGTGTGTTTTGTGCCTGTATATTACGCATGGCCGAGTGGTTAGAATGTGTGTGTTTTGTGCCTGTGTATATTACGCATGGCCGAGTGGTTAGAATGTGTGTGCTTTGTGCCTGTGTATATTACGCATGGCCGAGTGGTTAGAATGTGTGTGCTTTGTGCCTGTGTATATTACGCATGGCCGAGTGGTTAGAATGTGTGTGTTTTGTGCCTGTGTATATTACGCATGGCCGAGTGGTTAGAATGTGTGTGCTTTGTGCCTGTGTATATTACGCATGGCCGAGTGGTTAGAATGTGTGCTTTGTGCCTGTGTATATTACGCATGGCCGAGTGGTTAGAATGTGTGTGTTTTGTGCCTGTGTATATTACGCATGGCCGAGTGGTTAGAATGTGTGTGGTTTGTGCCTGTGTATATTACGCATGGCCGAGTGGTTAGAATGTGTGTGTTTTGTGCCTGTGTATATTACGCATGGCCGAGTGGTTAGAATGTGTGTGTTTTGTGCCTGTGTATATTACGCATGGCCGAGTGGTTAGAATGTGTGTGCTTTGTGCCTGTGTATATTACGCATGGCCGAGTGGTTAGAATGTGTGTGCTTTGTGCCTGTGTATATTACGCATGGCCGAGTGGTTAGAATGTGTGTGGTTTGTGCCTGTGTATATTACGCATGGCCGAGTGGTTAGAATGTGTGTGCTTTGTGCCTCTGTATATTACGCATGGCCGAGTGGTTAGAATGTGTGTGCTTTGTGCCTGTGTATATTACGCATGGCCGAGTGGTTAGAATGTGTGTGTTTTGTGCCTGTGTATATTACGCATGGCCGAGTGGTTAGAATGTGTGTGCTTTGTGCCTGTGTATATTACGCATGGCCGAGTGGTTAGAATGTGTGTGTTTTGTGCCTGTGTATATTACGCATGGCCGAGTGGTTAGAATGTGTGTGTTTTGTGCCTGTGTATATTACGCATGGCCGAGTGGTTAGAATGTGTGTGCTTTGTGCCTGTGTATATTACGCATGGCCGAGTGGTTAGAATGTGTGTGCTTTGTGCCTGTGTATATTACGCATGGCCGAGTGGTTAGAATGCGGGTGTTTTGTGCCTGTGTATATTACGCATGGCCGAGTGGTTAGAATGTGTGTGCTTTGTGCCTGTGTATATTACGCATGGCCGAGTGGTTAGAATGCGGGTGTTTTGTGCCTGTGTATATTACGCATGGCCGAGTGCTTAGAATGCGGGTGTTTTGAGCCTGTGTATATTACGCATGGCCGAGTGGTTAGAATGCGGGTGTTTTGTGCCTGTGTATATTACGCATGGCCGAGTGGTTAGAATGTGTGTGCTTTGTGCCTGTGTATATTACGCATGGCCGAGTGGTTAGAATGTGTGTGCTTTGTGCCTGTGTATATTACGCATGGCCGAGTGGTTAGAATGTGTGTGTTTTGTGCCTGTGTATATTACGCATGGCCGAGTGGTTAGAATGTGTGTGCTTTGTGCCTGTGTATATTACGCATGGCCGAGTGGTTAGAATGTGTGTGCTTTGTGCCTGTGTATATTACGCATGGCCGAGTGGTTAGAATGTGTGTGTTTGTGCCTGTGTATATTACGCATGGCCGAGTGGTTAGAATGTGTGTGTTTTGTGCCTGTGTATATTACGCATGGCCGAGTGGTTAGAATGTGTGTGCTTTGTGCCTGTGTATATTACGCATGGCCAGTGGTTAGAATGTGTGTGTTTTGTGCCTGTATATTACGCATGGCCGAGTGGTTAGAATGCGGGTGTTTTGTGCCTGTGTATATTACGCATGGCCGAGTGGTTAGAATGTGTGTGCTTTGTGCCTGTGTATATTACGCATGGCCGAGTGGTTAGAATGCGGTGTTTTGTGCCTGTGTATATTACGCATGGCCGAGTGGTTAGATGCGGGTGTTTTGTGCCTGTGTATATTACGCATGGCCGAGTGGTTAGAATGCGGGTGTTTTGTGCCTGTGTATATTACGCATGGCCGAGTGGTTAGAATGTGTGTGCTTTGTGCCTGTGTATATTACGCATGGCCGAGTGGTTAGAATGTGTGTGCTTTGTGCCTGTGTATATTACGCATGGCCGAGTGGTTAGAATGTGTGTGCTTTGTGCCTGTGTATATTACGCATGGCCGAGTGGTTAGAATGTGTGTGTTTTGTGCCTGTGTATATTACGCATGGCCGAGTGGTTAGAATGCGGGTGTTTGTGCCTGTGTATATTACGCATGGCCGAGTGGTTAGAATGTGTGTGCTTTGTGCCTGTGTATATTACGCATGGCCGAGTGGTTAAGAATGTGTGTGCTTTGTGCCTGTGTATATTACGCATGGCCGAGTGGTTAGAATGTGTGTGCTTTGTGCCTGTGTATATTACGCATGGCCGAGTGGTTAGAATGTGTGTGCTTTGTGCCTGTGTATATTACGCATGGCCGAGTGGTTAGAATGTGTGTGCTTTGTGCCTGTGTATATTACGCATGGCCGAGTAGTTAGAATGCGGGTGTTTTGTGCCTGTGTATATTACGCATGGCCGAGTGGTTAGAATGTGTGTGCTTTGTGCCTGTGTATATTACGCATGGCCGAGTGGTTAGAATGTGTGTGCTTTGTGCCTGTGTATATTACGCATGGCCGAGTGGTTAGAATGTGTGTGCTTTGTGCCTGTGTATATTACGCATGGCCGAGTGGTTAGAATGTGTGTGCTTTGTGCCTGTGTATATTACGCATGGCCGAGTGGTTAGAATGTGTGTGCTTTGTGCCTGTGTATATTACGCATGGCCGAGTGGTTAGAATGTGTGTGCTTTGTGCCTGTGTATATTACGCATGGCCGAGTAGTTAGAATGTGTGTGTTTTGTGCCTGTGTATATTTACGCATGTCCGACTGGTTAGAATGTGTGTGTTTTGTGCCTGTGTATATTACGCATGGCCGAGTGGATTATGCGGGTGTTTTGGGTCTGTGTATATTACGCATGGCCGAGTGGTTAGAATACGGGTGTTTTGGGTCTGTGTATATTTACGCATGGCCGAGTGGTTAGAATGTGTGTGCTTTGTGCCTGTGTATATTTACGCATGGCCGAGTGGTTAGAATGTGTGTGCTTTGTGCCTGTGTATATTACGCATGGCCGAGTGGTTAGAATGTGTGTGCGTTGTGCCTGTGTATATTACGCATGGCCGAGTGGTTAGAATGCGGGTGTTTTGGGTCTGTGTATATTTACGCATGGCCGAGTGGTTAGAATGTGTGTGCTTTGTGCCTGTGTATATTTACGCATGGCCGAGTGGTTAGAATGTGTGTGCTTTGTGCCTGTGTATATTACGCATGGCCGAGTGGTTAGAATGTGTGTGCTTTGTGCCTGTGTATATTACGCATGGCCGAGTGGTTAGAATGTGTGTGCTTTGTGCCTGTGTATATTACGCATGGCCGAGTGGTTAGAATGTGTGTGCTTTGTGCCTGTGTATATTACGCATGGCCGAGTGGTTAGAATGTGTGTGCTTTGTGCCTGTGTATATTACGCATGGCCGAGTGGTTAGAATGTGTGTGCTTTGTGCCTGTGTATATTACGCATGGCCGAGTGGTTAGAATGTGTGTGCTTTGTGCCTGTGTATATTACGCATGGCCGAGTGGTTAGAATGTGTGCTTTGTGCCTGTGTATATTACGCATGGCCGAGTGGTTAGAATGTGTGTGCTTTGTGCCTGTGTATATTACGCATGGCCGGGTGGTTAGAATGTGTGTGCTTTGTGCCTGTGTATATTACGCATGGCCGAGTGGTTAGAATGTGTGTGCTTTGTGCCTGTGTATATTACGCATGGCCGAGTGGTTAGAATGTGTGTGCTTTGTGCCTGTGTATATTACGCATGGCCGAGTGGTTAGAATGCGGGTGTTTTGTGCCTGTGTATATTACGCATGGCCGAGTGGTTAGAATGTGTGTGCTTTGTGCCTGTGTATATTACGCATGGCCGAGTGGTTAGAATGCGGGTGTTTTGTGCCTGTGTATATTACGCATGGCCGAGGAGTGGTTAGAATGCGGGTGTTTTGGGTCTGTGTATATTACGCATGGCCGAGTGGTTAGAATGCGGGTGTTTTGTGCCTGTGTATATTTACGCATGGCCGAGTGGTTAGAATGCGGGTGTTTTGGGTCTGTGTATATTACGCATGGCCGAGTGGTTAGAATGCGGGTGTTTTGTGCCTGTGTATATTTACGCATGGCCGAGTGGTTAGAATGCGGGTGTTTTGTGCCTGTGTATATTTACGCATGGCCGAGTGGATTAGAATGCGGGTGTTTTGGTCTGTGTATATTACGCATGGCCGAGTGGTTAGAATGCGGGTGTTTTGTGCCTGTGTATATTTACGCATGGCCGAGTGGTTAGAATGCGGGTGTTTTGTGCCTGTGTATATTTACACGCATGGCCGAGTGGTTAGAATGCGGGTGTTTTGGGTCTGTGTATATTACGCATGGCCGAGTGGTTAGAATGCGGGTGTTTTGTGCCTGTGTATATTTACGCATGGCGAGTGGTTAGAATGCGGGTGTTTTGTGCCTGTGTATATTTACGCATGGCCGAGTGGTTAGAATGCGGGTGTTTTGGGTCTGTGTATATTACGCATGGCCGAGTGGTTAGAATGCGGGTGTTTTGGGTCTGTGTATATTACGCATGGCCGAGTGGTTAGAATGTGTGTGCTTTGTGCCTGTGTATATTACGCATGGCCGAGTGGTTAGAATGCGGGTGTTTTGTGCCTGTGTATATTACGCATGGCCGAGTGGTTAGAATGCGGGTGTTTGTGCCTGTGTATATTACGCATGGCCGAGTGGTTAGAATGCGGGTGTTTTGTGCCTGTGTATGTACATGGCCAGTGGTTAGAATGTGTGTGCTTTGTGCCTGTGTATATTACGCATGGCCGAGTGGTTAGAATGTGTGTGCTTTGTGCCTGTGTATATTACGCATGGCCGAGTGGTTAGAATGTGTGTGCTTTGTGCCTGTGTATATTACGCATGGCCGAGTGGTTAGAATGTGTGTGTTTTGTGCCTGTGTATATTACGCATGGCCGAGTGGTTAGAATGCGGGTGTTTTGTGCCTGTGTATATTACGCATGGCCGAGTGGTTAGAATGTGTGTGCTTTGTGCCTGTGTATATTACGCATGGCCGAGTGGTTAGAATGTGTGTGCTTTGTGCCTGTGTATATTACGCATGGCCGAGTGGTTAGAATGTGTGTGCTTTGTGCCTGTGTATATTACGCATGGCCGAGTGGTTAGAATGTGTGTGCTTTGTGCCTGTGTATATTACGCATGGCCGAGTGGTTAGAATGTGTGTGCTTTGTGCCTGTGTATATTACGCATGGCCGAGTGGTTAGAATGCGGGTGTTTTGTGCCTGTGTATATTACGCATGGCCGAGTGGTTAGAATGTGTGTGCTTTGTGCCTGTGTATATTACGCATGGCCGAGTGGTTAGAATGTGTGTGCTTTGTGCCTGTGTATATTACGCATGGCCGAGTGGTTAGAATGTGTGTGCTTTGTGCCTGTGTATATTACGCATGGCCGAGTGGTTAGAATGTGTGTGCTTTGTGCCTGTGTATATTACGCATGGCCGAGTGGTTAGAATGTGTGTGCTTTGTGCCTGTGTATATTACGCATGGCCGAGTGGTTAGAATGTGTGTGCTTTGTGCCTGTGTATATTACGCATGGCCGAGTGGTTAGAATGTGTGTGTTTTGTGCCTGTGTATATTTACGCATGTCCGACTGGTTAGAATGTGTGTGTTTGTGCCTGTGTATATTACGCATGGCCGAGTGGTTAGAATGCGGGTGTTTTGGGTCTGTGTATATTACGCATGGCCGGGTGGTTAGAATGCGGGTGTTTTGGGTCTGTGTATATTTACGCATGGCCGAGTGGTTAGAATGTGTGTGCTTTGTGCCTGTGTATATTTACGCATGGCCGAGTGGTTAGAATGTGTGTGCTTTGTGCCTGTGTATATTACGCATGGCCGAGTGGTTAGAATGTGTGTGCTTTGTGCCTGTGTATATTACGCATGGCCGAGTGGTTAGAATGCGGGTGTTTGGGTCTGTGTATATTTACGCATGGCCGAGTGGTTAGAATGTGTGTGCTTTGTGCCTGTGTATATTTACGCATGGCCAGTGGTTAGAATGTGTGTGCTTTGTGCCTGTGTATATTACGCATGGCCGAGTGGTTAGAATGTGTGTGCTTTGTGCCTGTGTATATTACGCATGGCCGAGTGGTTAGAATGTGCTTTGTGCCTGTGTATATTACGCATGGCCGAGTGGTTAGAATGTGTGTGCTTTGTGCCTGTGTATATTACGCATGGCCGAGTGGTTAGAATGTGTGTGCTTTGTGCCTGTGTATATTACGCATGGCCGAGTGGTTAGAATGTGTGTGCTTTGTGCCTGTGTATATTACACATGGCCGAGTGGTTAGAATGTGTGTGCTTTGTGCCTGTGTATATTACGCATGGCCGAGTGGTTAGAATGTGTGTGCTTTGTGCCTGTGTATATTACGCATGGCCGAGTGGTTAGAATGTGTGTGCTTTGTGCCTGTGTATATTACGCATGGCCGAGTGGTTAGAATGTGTGTGCTTTGTGCCTGTGTATATTACGCATGGCCGAGTGGTTAGAATGTGTGTGCTTTGTGCCTGTGTATATTACGCATGGCCGAGTGGTTAGAATGTGTGTGCTTTGTGCCTGTGTATATTACGCATGGCCGAGTGGTTAGAATGTGTGTGCTTTGTGCCTGTGTATATTACGCATGGCCGAGTGGTTAGAATGCGGGTGTTTTGTGCCTGTGTATATTACGCATGGCCGAGTGGTTAGAATGTGTGTGCTTTGTGCCTGTGTATATTACGCATGGCCGAGTGGTTAGAATGCGGGTGTTTTGTGCCTGTGTATATTACGCATGGCCGAGTGGTTAGAATGCGGGTGTTTTGGGTCTGTGTATATTACGCATGGCCGAGTGGTTAGAATGCGGGTGTTTTGTGCCTGTGTATATTTACGCATGGCCGAGTGGTTAGAATGCGGGTGTTTGGGTCTGTGTATATTACGCATGGCCGAGTGGTTAGAATGCGGGTGTTTTGTGCCTGTGTATATTTACGCATGGCCGAGTGGTTAGAATGCGGGTGTTTGTGCCTGTGTATATTTACGCATGGCCGAGTGGTTAGAATGCGGGTGTTTTGGGTCTGTGTATATTACGCATGGCCGAGTGGTTAGAATGCGGGTGTTTTGTGCCTGTGTATATTTACATGGCCGAGTGGTTAGAATGCGGGTGTTTTGGGTCTGTGTATATTACGCATGGCCGAGTGGTTAGAATGCGGGTGTTTTGTGCCTGTGTATATTTACGCATGGCCGAGTGGTTAGAATGCGGGTGTTTTGTGCCTGTGTGTATATTTACGCATGGCCGAGTGGTTAGAATGCGGGTGTTTTGGGTCTGTGTATATTACGCATGGCCGAGTGGTTAGAATGCGGGTGTTTTGGGTCTGTGTATATTTACGCATGGCCGAGTGGTTAGAATGTGTGTGTTTTGTGCCTGTGTATATTTACGCATGGCCGAGTGGATTAGAATGCGGGTGTTTTGGGTCTGTATATTTACGCATGGCCGAGTGGTTAGAATGCGGGTGTTTTGTGCCTGTGTATATTACGCATGGCCGAGTGGTTAGAATGCGGGTGTTTTGGGTCTGTGTATATTTACGCATGGCCGAGTGGTTAGAATGCGGGTGTTTTGTGCCTGTGTATATTACGCATGGCCGAGTGGTTAGAATGCGGGTGTTTTGTGCCTGTGTATATTTACGCATGGCCGAGTGGTTAGAATGCGGGTGTTTTGTGCCTGTGTATATTTACGCATGGCCGAGTGGTTAGAATGCGGGTGTTTTGGGTCTGTGTATATTACGCATGGCCGAGTGGTTAGAATGCGGGTGTTTTGGGTCTGTGTATATTTACGCATGGCCGAGTGGTTAGAATGTGTGTGTTTTGTGCCTGTGTATATTTACGCATGGCCGAGTGGTTAGAATGCGGGTGTTTTGGGTCTGTGTATATTTACGCATGGCCGAGTGGTTGAATGCGGGTGTTTTGTGCCTGTGTATATTACGCATGGCCGAGTGGTTAGAATGCGGGTGTTTTGTGCCTGTGTATATTTACGCATGGCCGAGTGGTTAGAATGCGGGTGTTTTGTGCCTGTGTATATTTACGCATGGCCGAGTGGTTAGAATGCGGGTGTTTTGGGTCTGTGTATATTACGCATGGCCGAGTGGTTAGAATGCGGGTGTTTTGTGCCTGTGTATATTTACGCATGGCCGAGTGGTTAGAATGCGGGTGTTTTGTGCCTGTGTATATTTACGCATGGCCAGTGGTTAGAATGCGGGTGTTTTGGGTCTGTGTATATTACGCATGGCCGAGTGGTTAGAATGCGGGTGTTTTGGGTCTGTGTATATTTACGCATGGCCGAGTGGTTAGAATGTGTGTGTTTTGTGCCTGTGTATATTTACGCATGGCCGAGTGGTTAGAATGCGGGTGTTTTGGGTCTGTGTATATTTACGCATGGCCGAGTGGTTAGAATGCGGGTGTTTTGGGTCTGTGTATATTTACGCATGGCCGAGTGGTTAGAATGCGGGTGTTTTGGGTCTGTGTATATTTACGCATGGCCGAGTGGTTAGAACTGCGGGTGTTTTGTGCCTGTGTATATTTACGCATGGCCGAGTGGTTAGAATGCGGGTGTTTTGGGTCTGTGTATATTACGCATGGCCGAGTGGTTAGAATGCGGGTGTTTTGGGTCTGTGTATATTTACATGGCCGAGTGGTTAGAATGCGGGTGTTTTGTGCCTGTGTATATTTACGCATGGCCGAGTGGTTAGAATGCAGGTGTTTGGGTCTGTGTATATTACGCATGGCCGAGTGGTTAGAATGCGGGTGTTTTGGGTCTGTGTATATTTACGCATGGCCGAGTGGTTAAGATGTGTGTGTTTTGTGCCTGTGTATATTACGCATGGCCGAGTGGTTAGAATGCGGGTGTTTTGGGTCTGTGTATATTTACGCATGGCCGAGTGGTTAGAATGCGGGTGTTTTGTGCCTGTGTATATTTACGCATGGCCGAGTGGTTAGAATGCGGGTGTTTTGGGTCTGTGTATATTTACGCATGGCCGAGTGGTTAGAATGTGTGTGTTTTGTGCCTGTATATTACGCATGTGAGTGGTTAGAATGCGGGTGTTTGTGCCTGTGTATATTTACGCATGGCCGAGTGGTTAGAATGCGGGTGTTTTGGGTCTGTGTATATTTACGCATGGCCGAGTGGTTAGAATGTGTGTGTTTTGTGCCTGTATATTACGCATGGCCGAGTGGTTAGAATGCGGGTGTTTTGTGCCTGTGTATATTTACGCATGGCCGAGTGGTTAGAATGCGGGTGTTTTGGGTCTGTGTATATTTACGCATGGCCGAGTGGTTAGAATGTGTGTGTTTTGTGCCTGTGTATATTACGCATGGCCGAGTGGTTAGAATGTGTGTGCTTTGTGCCTGTGTATATTTACGTGGCCGAGTGGTTAGAATGCGGGTGTTTTGGGTCTGTGTATATTTACGCATGGCCGAGTGGTTAGAATGCGGGTGTTTGGGTCTGTGTATATTTACGCATGGCCGAGTGGTTAGAATGCGGGTGTTTTGGGTCTGTGTATATTTACGCATGGCCGAGTGGTTAGAATGCGGGTGTTTTGGGTCTGTGTATATTTACGCATGGCCGAGTGGTTAGAATGCGGGTGTTTTGGGTCTGTGTATATTTACGCATGGCCGAGTGGTTAGAATGTGTGTGTTTTGTGCCTGTGTATATTACGCATGGCCGAGTGGTTAGAATGCGGGTGTTTTGTGCCTGTATATTTACGCATGGCCGAGTGGTTAGAATGCGGGTGTTTTGTGCCTGTGTATATTTACGCATGGCCGAGTGGTTAGAATGCGGGTGTTTTGGGTCTGTGTATATTTACGCATGGCCGAGTGGTTAGAATGCGGGTGTTTTGGGTCTGTGTATATTTACGCATGGCCGAGTGGTTAGAATGCGGGTGTTTTGTGCCTGTGTATATTTACGCATGGCCGAGTGGTTAGAATGCGGGTGTTTTGTGCCTGTGTATATTACGCATGGCCGAGTGGTTAGAATGCAGGTGTTTTGGGTCTGTGTATATTACGCATGGCCGAGTGGTTAGAATGCGGGTGTTTTGTGCCTGTGTATATTTACGCATGGCCGAGTGGTTAGAATGCGGGTGTTTTGGGTCTGTGTATATTTACGCATGGCCGAGTGGGAATGCGGGTGTTTTGGGTCTGTGTATATTTACGCATGGCCGAGTGGTTAGAATGCGGGTGTTTTGTGCCTGTGTATATTTACGCATGGCCGAGTGGTTAGAATGCGGGTGTTTTGTGCCTGTGTATATTACGCATGGCCGAGTGGTTAGAATGCGGGTGTTTTGGGTCTGTGTATATTACGCATGGCCGAGTGGTTAGAATGCGGGTGTTTTGTGCCTGTGTATATTTACGCATGGCCGAGTGGTTAGAATGCGGGTGTTTTGGGTCTGTGTATATTTACGCATGGCCGAGTGGTTAGAATGCGGGTGTTTTGGGTCTGTGTATATTTACGCATGGCCGAGTGGTTAGAATGCGGGTGTTTTGGGTCTGTGTATATTTACGCATGGCCGAGTGGTTAGAATGCGGGTGTTTTGGGTCTGTGTATATTTACGCATGGCCGAGTGGTTAGAATGCGGGTGTTTTGGGTCTGTGTATATTTACGCATGGCCGAGTGGTTAGAATGCGGGTGTTTTGGGTCTGTGTATATTTACGCATGGCCGAGTGGTTAGAATGCGGGTGTTTTGGGTCTGTGTATATTTACGCATGGCCGAGTGGTTAGAATGCGGGTGTTTTGGGTCTGTGTATATTTACGCATGGCCGAGTGGTTAGAATGTGTGTGTTTTGTGCCTGTGTATATTACGCATGGCCGAGTGGTTAGAATGCGGGTGTTTTGTGCCTGTGTATATTTACGCATGGCCGAGTGGTTAGAATGCAGGTGTTTTGTGCCTGTGTATATTTACGCATGGCCGAGTGGTTAGAATGCGGGTGTTTTGGGTCTGTGTATATTTACGCATGGCCGAGTGGTTAGAATGTGTGTGTTTTGTGCCTGTGTATATTACGCATGGCCGAGTGGTTAGAATGCGGGTGTTTTGTGCCTGTGTATATTTACGCATGGCCAGTGGTTAGAATGCGGGTGTTTTGTGCCTGTGTATATTTACGCATGGCCGAGTGGTTAGAATGCGGGTGTTTTGGGTCTGTGTATATTTACGCATGGCCGAGTGGTTAGAATGTGTGTGTTTTGTGCCTGTGTATATTACGCATGGCCGAGTGGTTAGAATGCGGGTGTTTTGTGCCTGTGTATATTTACGCATGGCCGAGTGGTTAGAATGCGGGTGTTTTGGGTCTGTGTATATTTACGCATGGCCGAGTGGTTAAGATGCGGGTGTTTTGGGTCTGTGTATATTTACGCATGGCCGAGTGGTTAGAATGTGTGTGTTTTGTGCCTGTGTATATTACGCATGGCCGAGGTGGTTAGAATGCGGGTGTTTTGTGCCTGTGTATATTTACGCATGGCCGAGTGGTTAGAATGCGGGTGTTTTGTGCCTGTATATTACGCATGAGTGGTTAGAATGCGGGTGTTTTGGGTCTGTGTATATTTACGCATGGCCGAGTGGTTAGAATGTGTGTGTTTTGGGTCTGTGTATATTTACGCATGGCCGAGTGGTTAGAATGCGGGTGTTTTGGGTCTGTGTATATTTACGCATGGCCAGTGGTTAGAATGCGGGTGTTTGGGTCTGTGTATATTTACGCATGGCCGAGTGGTTAGAATGCGGGTGTTTTGGGTCTGTGTATATTTACGCATGGCCGAGTGGTTAGAATGCGGGTGTTTTGGGTCTGTGTATATTTACGCATGGCCGAGTGGTTAGGATGTGTGTGTTTTGTGCCTGTGTATATTACGCATGGCCGGGTAGTTAGAATGCGGGTGTTTTGTGCCTGTGTATATTTACGCATGGCCGAGTGGTTAGAATGCGGGTGTTTTGGGTCTGTGTATATTTACGCATGGCCGAGTGGTTAGAATGCGGGTGTTTTGGGTCTGTGTATATTTACGCACTTGTGAGTGGTTAGAATGTGTGTGTTTTGTGCCTGTGTATATTACGCATGGCCGAATGGTTAGAATGCGGGTGTTTTGTACCTGTGTATATTTACGCATGGCCGAGTGGTTAGAATGCGGGTGTTTTGTGCCTGTGTATATTACGCATGGCCGAGTGGTTAGAATGCGGGTGTTTTGGGTCTGTGTATATTGCTAATGGCCGAGTGGTTAGAATGTGTGTGTTTTGGGTCTGTGTATATTTACGCATGGCCGAGTGGTTAGAATGCGGGTGTTTTGGGTCTGTGTATATTTACGCATGGCCGAGTGGTTAGAATGCGGGTGTTTTGGGTCTGTGTATATTTACGCATGGCCGAGTGGTTAGAATGCGGGTGTTTTGGGTCTGTGTATATTTACGCATGGCCGAGTGGTTAGAATGCGGGTGTTTTGGGTCTGTGTATATTTACGCATGGGCTGAGTGGTTAGAATGCGGGTATGGGTCTGTGTATATTTACGCATGGCCGAGTGGTTAGAATGTGTGTGTTTTGTGCCTGTGTATATTACGCATGGCCGAGTGGTTAGAATGCGGGTGTTTTGTGCCTGTGTATATTTACGCATGGCCGAGTGGTTAATGTGGGTGTTTTGGGTCTGTGTATATTTACGCATGGCCGAGTGGTTAGAATGGGTGTTTTGGGTCTGTGTATATTTACGCATGGCCGAGTGGTTAGAATGTGTGTGTTTTGTGCCTGTGTATATTACGCATGGCCGAGTGGTTAGAATGCGGGTGTTTTGTGCCTGTGTATATTTACGCATGGCCGAGTGGTTAGAATGCGGGGTGTTTTGGGTCTGTGTATATTTACGCATGGCCGAGTGGTTAGGAATGCGGGTGTTTTGGGTCTGTGTATATTTACGCATGGCCGAGTGGTTAGAATGTGTGTGTTTTGTGCCTGTGTATATTACGCATGGCCGAGTGGTTAGAATGCGGGTGTTTTGTGCCTGTGTATATTTACGCATGGCCGAGTGGTTAGAATGCGGGTGTTTTGGGTCTGTGTGTATATTTACGCATGGCCGAGTGGTTAGAATGCGGGTGTTTTGGGTCTGTGTATATTTACGCATGGCCGAGTGGTTAGAATGCGGGTGTTTTGGGTCTGTGTATATTTACGCATGGCCGAGTGGTTAGAATGCGGGTGTTTTGGGTCTGTGTATATTTACGCATGGCCGAGTGGTTAGAATGCGGGTGTTTTGGGTCTGTGTATATTTACGCATGGCCGAGTGGTTAGAATGCGGGTGTTTTGTGCCTGTATATTTACGCATGGCCGAGTGGTTAGAATGCGGGTGTTTTGGGTCTGTGTATATTTACGCATGGCCGAGTGGTTAGAATGCGGGTGTTTTGGGTCTGTGTATATTTACGCATGGCCGAGTGGTTAGAATGCGGGTGTTTTGGGTCTGTGTATATTTACGCATGGCCGAGTGGTTAGAATGTGTGTTTTGTGCCTGTGTATATTACGCATGGCCGAGTGGTTAGAATGCGGGTGTTTTGTGCCTGTGTATATTTACGCATGGCCGAGTGGTTAGAATGCGGGTGTTTTGGGTCTGTGTATATTTACGCATGGCCGAGTGGTTAGAATGCGGGTGTTTTGGGTCTGTGTATATTTACGCATGGCCGAGTGGTTAGAATGCGGGTGTTTTGGGTCTGTGTATATTTACGCATGGCCGAGTGGTTAGAATGCGGGTGTTTTGGGTCTGTGTATATTTACGCATGGCCGAGTGGTTAGAATGCGGGTGTTTTGGGTCTGTGTATATTTACGCATGGCCGAGTGGTTAGAATGCGGGTGTTTTGGGTCTGTGTATATTTACGCATGGCCGAGTGTTGTGAATGCGGGTGTTTTGTGCCTGTGTATATTTACGCATGGCCGAGTGGTTAGGAATGCGGGTGTTTTGGGTCTGTGTATATTTACGCATGGCCGAGTGGTTAGAATGCGGGTGTTTTGGGTCTGTGTATATTTACGCATGGCCGAGTGGTTAGAATGCGGGTGTTTTGGGTCTGTGTATATTTACGCATGGCCGAGTGGTTAGAATGTGTGTGTTTTGTGCCTGTGTATATTACGCATGGCCGAGTGGTTAGAAATGCGGGTGTTTTGTGCCTGTGTATATTTACGCATGGCCGAGTGGTTAGAATGCGGGTGTTTTGGGTCTGTGTATATTTACGCATGGCCGAGTGGTTAGAATGCGGGTGTTTTGGGTCTGTGTATATTTACGCATGGCCGAGTGGTTAGAATGCGGGTGTTTTGGGTCTGTATATTTACGCATGGCCGAGTGGTTAGAATGCGGGTGTTTTGGGTCTGTGTATATTTACGCATGGCCGAGTGGTTAGAATGCGGGTGTTTTGGGTCTGTGTATATTTACGCATGGCCGAGTGGTTAGAATGCGGGTGTTTTGGGTCTGTGTATATTTACGCATGGCCGAGTGGTTAGAATGCGGGTGTTTTGTGCCTGTGTATATTTACGCATGGCCGAGTGGTTAGAATGCGGGTGTTTTGGGTCTGTGTATATTTACGCATGGCCGAGTGGTTAGAATGCGGGTGTTTTGGGTCTGTGTATATTTACGCATGGCCGAGTGGTTAGAATGCGGGTGTTTTGGGTCTGTGTATATTTACGCATGGCCGAGTGGTTAGAATGTGTGTGTTTTGTGCCTGTGTATATTACGCATGGCCGAGTGGTTAGAATGCGGGTGTTTTGTGCCTGTGTATATTTACGCATGGCCGAGTGGTTAGGAATGCGGGTGTTTTGGGTCTGTGTATATTTACGCATGGCCGAGTGGTTAGAATGCGGGTGTTTTGGGTCTGTGTATATTTACGCATGGCCGAGTGGTTAGAATGCGGGTGTTTTGGGTCTGTGTATATTTACGCATGGCCGAGTGGTTAGAATGCGGGTGTTTTGGGTCTGTGTATATTTACGCATGGCCGAGTGGTTAGAATGCGGGTGTTTTGGGTCTGTGTATATTTACGCATGGCCGAGTGGTTAGAATGCGGGTGTTTTGTGCCTGTGTATATTTACGCATGGCCGAGTGGTTAGAATGCGGGTGTTTTGGGTCTGTGTATATTTACGCATGGCCGAGTGGTTAGAATGCGGGTGTTTTGGGTCTGTGTATATTTACGCATGGCCGAGTGGTTAGGAATGCGGGTGTTTTGGGTCTGTGTATATTTACGCATGGCCGAGTGGTTAGAATGCGGGTGTTTTGGGTCTGTGTATATTTACGCATGGCCGAGTGGTTAGAATGCGGGTGTTTTGGGTCTGTGTATATTTACGCATGGCCGAGTGGTTAGAATGCGGGTGTTTTGGGTCTGTGTATATTTACGCATGGCCGAGTGGTTAGAATGCGGGTGTTTTGGGTCTGTGTATATTTACGCATGGCCGAGTGGTTAGAATGCGGGTGTTTTGTGCCTGTGTATATTTACGCATGGCCGAGTGGTTAGAATGCGGGTGTTTTGGGTCTGTGTATATTACGCATGGCCGAGTGGTTAGAATGTGTGTGTTTTGTGCCTGTGTATATTACGCATGGCCGAGTGGTTAGAATGTGTGTGTTTTGTGCCTGTGTATATTACGCATGGCCGAGTGGTTAGAATGCGGGTGTTTTGTGCCTGTGTATATTACGCATGGCCGAGTGGTTAGAATGTGTGTGTTTTGTGCCTGTGTATATTACGCATGGCCGAGTGGTTAGAATGTGTGTGTTTTGTGCCTGTGTATATTACGCATGGCCGAGTGGTTAGAATGCGGGTGTTTTTGTGCCTGTGTGATATTACGCATGGCCGAGTGGTTAGAATGCGTGTGTTTTGTGCCCGTGTATATTACGCATGGCCGAGTGGTTAGAATGTGTGTGTTTTGTGCCTGTGTATATTACGCATGGCCGAGTGGTTAGAATGCGGGTGTTTTGTGCCTGTGTATATTACGCATGGCCGAGTGGTTAGAATGTGTGTGTTTTGTGCCTGTGTATATTACGCATGGCCGAGTGGTTAGAATGTGTGTGTTTTGTGCCTGTGTATATTACGCATGGCCGAGTGGTTAGAATGCGGGTGTTTTGTGCCTGTGTATATTACGCATGGCCGGAGTGGTTAGAATGTGTGTGTGTTTTGTGCCTGTGTATATTACGCATGGCCGAGTGGTTAGAATGTGTGTGTTTTGTGCCTGTGTATATTACGTACGGCCGAGTGGTTGAGAATGTGTGTGTTTTGTGCCTGTGTATATTACGCATGGCCGAGCGGTTAGAATGCGGGTGTTTTGGGTCTGTGTATATTTACGCATGACCGAGTGGTTACAATGTGTGTGTTTTGTGCCTGTGTATATTACGCATGGCCGAGTGGTTAGAATGCGGGTGTTTTGGGTCTGTGTATATTTACGCATGGCCGAGTGGTTAGAATGTGTGTGTTTTGTGCCTGTGTATATTTACGCATGGCCGAGTGGTTAGAATGCGGGTGTTTTGGGTCTGTGTATATTTACGCATGGCCGAGTGGTTAGAATGTGTGTGTTTTGTGCCTGTGTATATTTACGCATGGCCGAGTGGTTAGAATGTGTGTGTTTTGGGTCTGTGTATATTTACGCATGGCCGAGTGGTTAGAATGTGTGTGTTTTGGGTCTGTGTATATTACGCATGGCCGAGTGGTTAGAATGTGTGTGCTTTGTGCCTGTGTATATTTACGCATGGCCGAGTGGTTAGAATGTGTGTGTTTTGGGTCTGTGTATATTTACGCATGGCCGAGTGGTTAGAATGTGTGTGTTTTGGGTCTGTGTATATTTACGCATGGCCGAGTGGTTAGGAATGTGTGTGTGTTTTGGGTCTGTGTATATTGATGCATGGCCGAGTGGTTAGAATGTGTGTGTTTTGGGTCTGTGTATATTTACGCATGGCCGAGTGGTTAGAATGTGTGTGTTTTGGGTCTGTGTATATTTACGCATGGCCGAGTGGTTAGAATGTGTGTGTTTTGGGTCTGTGTATATTACGCATGGCCGAGTGGTTAGAATGTGTGTGTTTTGTGCCTGTGTATATTTACGCATGGCCGAGTGGTTAGAATGTGTGTGTTTTGGGTCTGTGTATATTTACGCATGGCCGAGTGGTTAGAATGTGTGTGTTTTGGGTCTGTGTATATTACGCATGGCCGAGTGGTTAGAATGTGTGTGTTTTGTGCCTGTGTATATTTACGCATTTTTTGGCCGAGTGGTTAGAATGTGTGTGTTTTGGGTCTGTGTATATTTACGCATGGCCGAGTGGTTAGAATGTGTGTGTTTTGGGTCTGTGTATATTACGCATGGCCGAGTGGTTAGAATGTGTGTTTTGTGCCTGTGTATATTTACGCATGGCCGAGTGGTTAGAATGTGTGTGTTTTGTGCCTGTGTATATTTACGCATGGCTGAGTGGTTAGAATGCGGGTGTTTTGGGTCTGTGTATATTTACGTGCATGGCCGAGTGGTTAGAATGCGGGTGTTTTGTGCCTGTGTATATTTACGCATGGCCGAGTGGTTAGAATGTGTGTGTTTTGGGTCTGTGTATATTTACGCATGGCCGAGTGGTTAGAATGCGGGTGTTTTGGGTCTGTGTATATTTACGCATGGCCGAGTGGTTAGAATGCGGGTGTTTTGTGCCTGTGTATATTTACGCATGGCCGAGTGGTTAGAATGTGTGTGTTTTGGGTCTGTGTATATTTACGCATGGCCGAGTGGTTAGAATGTGTGTGTTTCTTTTGGGTCTGTGTATATTACGCATGGCCGAGTGGTTAGAATGTGTGTGCTTTGTGCTTGTGTATATTACGCATGGCCGAGTGGTTAGAATGTGTGTGCTTTGTGCCTGTGTATATTACGCATGGCTGAGTGGTTAGAATGTGTGTGCTTTGTGCCTGTGTATATTACGCATGGCCGAGTGGTTAGAATGTGTGCTTTGTGCCTGTGTATATTACGCATGGCCGAGTGGTTAGAATGTGTGTGTTTTGGGTCTGTGTATATTAAGCATGGCCGAGTGGTTAGAATGTGTGTGCTTTGTGCCTGTGTATATTACGCATGGCCGAGTGGTTAGAATGCGGGTGTTTTGGGTCTGTGTATATTTACGCATGGCCGAGTGGTTAGAATGTGTGTGTTTTGTGCCTGTGTATATTTACGCATGGCCGAGTGGTTAGAATGTGTGTGTGTTTTGTGCCTGTGTATATTTACGCATGGCCGAGTGGTTAGAATGTGTGTGTTTTTGGGTCTGTGTGCATATTTACGCATGGCCGAGTGGTTAGAATGTGTGTGTTTTGTGCCTGTGTATATTTACGCATGGCCGAGTGGTTAGAATGCGGGTGTTTTGTGCCTGTGTATATTTACGCATGGCCGAGTGGTTAGAATGTGTATGCTTTGTGCCTGTGTATATTTACGCATGGCCGAGTGGTTAGAATGTGTGTTTTGTGCCTGTGTATATTTACGCATACGAGTGGTTAGAACGTGGGTGTTTTGGGTCTGTGTATATTTACGCATGGCCGAGTGGTTAGAATGCGGGTGTTTTGTGCCTGTGTATATTTACGCATGCAGCCGAGTGGTTAGAATGTGTGTGTTTTGGGTCTGTGTATATTTACGCATGGCCGAGTGGTTAGAATGTGTGTGTTTTGGGTCTGTGTATATTACGCATGGCCGAGTGGTTAGAATGTGTGTGCTTGTGCCTGTGTATATTACGCATGGCCGAGTGGTTAGAATGTGTGCTTTGTGCCTGTGTATATTACGCATGGCCGAGTGGTTAGAATGTGTGTGCTTTGTGCCTGTGTATATTACGCATGGCCGAGTGGTTAGAATGTGTGTGCTTTGTGCCTGTGTATATTACGCATGGCCGAGTGGTTAGAATGTGTGTGTTTTGGGTCTGTGTATATTACGCATGGCCGAGTGGTTAGAATGTGTGTGCTTTGTGCCTGTGTATATTACGCATGGCCGAGTGGTTAGAATGTGTGTGCTTTGTGCCTGTGTATATTACGCATGGCCGAGTGGTTAGAATGTGTGCTTTGTGCCCGGGTGTATATTACGCAAGGCTGAGTGGTTAGAATGTGTGTGCTTTGTGCCTGTGTATATTACGCATGGCCGAGTGGTTAGAATGTGTGTTTTGGGTCTGTGTATATTACGCATGGCCGAGTGGTTAGAATGTGTGTGCTTTGTGCCTGTGTATATTACGCATGGCCGAGTGGTTAGAATGTGTGTGCTTTGTGCCTGTGTATATTACGCATGGCCGAGTGTTGAATGTGTGTGTTTTGTGCCTGTGTATATTTACGCATGGCCGAGTGGTTAGAATGTGTGTGTTTTGTGCCTGTCTATATTTACGCATGGCCGAGTGGTTAGAATGCGGGTGTTTTGGGTCTGTGTATATTTACGCATGGCCGAGTGGTTAGAATGCGGGTGTTTTGTGCCTGTGTATATTTACGCATGGCCGAGTGGTTAGAATGTGTGTGTTTTGGGTCTGTGTATATTTACGCATGGCCGAGTGGTTAGAATGTGTGTGTTTTGGGTCCGTGTATATTACGCATGGCCGAGTGGTTAGAATGTGTGTGCTTTGTGCCTGTGTATATTACGCATGGCCGAGTGGTTAGAATGTGTGTGCTTTGTGCCTGTGTATATTACGCATGGCCGAGTGGTTAGAATGTGTGTGCTTTGTGCCTGTGTATATTACGCATGGCCGAGTGGTTAGAATGTGTGTGCTTTGTGCCTGTGTATATTACGCATGGCCGAGTGGTTAGAATGTGTGTGTTTTGGGTCTGTGTATATTACGCATGGCCGAGTGGTTAGAATGTGTGTGCTTTGTGCCTGTGTATATTACGCATGGCCGAGTGGTTAGAATGTGTGTGCTTTGTGCCTGTGTATATTACGCATGGCCGAGTGGTTAGTATGTGTGTGCTTTGTGCCTGTGTATATTACGCATGGCCGTGTGGTTAGAATGTGTGTGCTTTGTGCCTGTGTATATTACGCATGGCCGAGTGGTTAGAATGTGTGTGTTTTGGGTCTGTGTATATTTACGCATGGCCGAGTGGTTAGAATGTGTGTGTTTTGTGCCTGTGTATATTTACGCATGGCCGAGTGGTTAGAATGTGTGTTTTGGGTCTGTGTATATTTACGCATGGCCGAGTGGTTAGAATGCGGGTGTTTTGGGTCTGTGTATATTTACGCATGGCCGAGTGGTTAGAATGCGTGGGTGTTTTGTGCCTGTGTATATTTACGCATGACCGAGTGGTTAGAATGTGTGTGTTTTGTGCCTGTGTATTTACGCATGGCCGAGTGGTTAGAATGCGGGTGTTTTGGGTCTGTGTATATTTACGCATGGCCGAGTGGTTAGAATGCGGGTGTTTTGTGCCTGTGTATATTTACGCATGGCCGAGTGGTTAGAATGTGTGTGTTTTGTGCCTGTGTATATTTACGCATGGCCGAGTGGTTAGAATGCGGGTGTTTTGGGTCTGTGTATATTTACGCATGGCCGAGTGGTTAGAATGCGGGTGTTTTGGGTCTGTGTATATTTACGCATGGCCGAGTGGTTAGAATGTGTGTGTTTTGTGCCTGTGTATATTTACGCATGGCCGAGTGGTTAGAATGTGTGTGTGCTTTGTGCCTGTGTATATTTACGCATGGCCGAGTGGTTAGAATGTGTGTGCTTTGTGCCTGTGTATATTTACGCATGGCCGAGTGGTTAGAATGTGTGCTTTGTGCCTGTGTATATTTACGCATGGCCGAGTGGTTAGAATGTGTGTTTTGTGCCTGTGTATATTTACGCATGGCCGAGTGGTTAGAATGTGTGTGCTTTGTGCCTGTGTATATTTACGCATGGCCGAGTGGTTAGAATGTGTGTGTTTTGTGCCTGTGTATATTTACGCATGGCCGAGTGGTTAGAATGTGTGTGTTTTGTGCCTGTGTATATTTACACATGGCCGAGTGGTTAGAATGTGTGTGCTTTGTGCCTGTGTATATTTACGCATGGCCGAGTGGTTAGAATGTGTGTGTTTTGTGCCTGTGTATATTTACACATGGCCGAGTGGTTAGAATGTGTGTGCTTTGTGCCTGTGTATATTTACGCATTGCCGAGTGGTTAGAATGTGTGTTTTGTGCCTGTGTATATTTACGTCCGAGTAGTTAGAATGTGTGCTTTGTGCCTGTGTATATTTACGCATGACCGAGTGGTTAGAATGTGTGTTTTGTGCCTGTGTATATTTACGCATGGCCGAGTGGTTAGAATGTGTAAGTTTTGTGCCTGTGGATATTTACGCATGGCCGAGTGGTTAGAATATGTGTGTTTTGGGTCTGTGTATATTTACTCATGGCCGAGTGGTTAGAATGCGGGTGTTTTGGGTCTGTGTATATATACGCATGTCCGAGTAGTTAGAATGTGTGTTTTGTGCCTGTGTATATTTACGCATGACCGAGTGTACAATGTGTGTGTTTTGTGCCTGTGTATATGCGCATGGCCGAGTAGTTAGAATGTGTGTGCTTTGTGCCACCAATGTGTATATTTACGCATGACCAGTGGTTACAATGTGTGTGTTTTGTGCCTGTGTATATTTACGCATGGCCGAGTGGATTAGAATGTGTGTGTTTGTGTCTGTGTATATTTACGCATGGCCGAGTGGTTAGAATGTGTGTGTTTTGGGTCTGTGTATATTTACGCACTTGGCCGAGTGGTTAGAATGTGTGTTTTGGGTCTGTGTGTATATTTACGCATGGCCGAGTGGTTAGAATGTGTGTGCTTTGTGCCTGTGTATATTTACGCATTGCCGAGTGGTTAGAATGTGTGTGTTTGGGTCTGTGTATATATACGCATGTCAGTAGTTAGAATGTGTGTTTTGTGCCTGTGTGTATATTTACGCATGACCGAGTAGTTACAATGTGTGTGTTTGTGCCTGTGTATATACATGGCCGAGTGGTTAGAATGTGTGTGCTTTGTGCCTGTGTATATTTACGCATGACCGAGTGGTTACAATGTGTGTGTTTTGTGCCTGTGTATATTTACGCATGGCCGAGTGGTTAGAATGTGTGTGTTTTGGGTCTGTGTATATTTACGCATGGCCGAGTGGTTAGAATGTGTGTGTTTGGGTCTGTGTATATTTACGCATGGCCGAGTGGTTAGAATGTGTGTGTTTTGGGTCTGTGTATATTTACGCATGGCCGAGTGGTTAGAATGTGTGTGCTTTGTGCCTGTGTATATTTACGCATGGCCGAGTGGTTAGAATGTGTGTGTGTTTTGGGTCTGTGTATATTTACGCATGGCCGAGTGGTTAGAATGTGTGTGCTTTGTGCCTGTGTATATTTACGCATGGCCGAGTGGTTAGAATGTGTGTGTTTTGGGTCTGTGTATATATACGCATGTCCGAGTAGTTAGAATGTGTGTTTTGTGCCTGTGTATATTTACGCATGACCGAGTGGTTACAATGTGTGTGTTTTGTGCCTGTGTATATATACGCATGGCCGAGTGGTTAGAATGTGTGTGTTTTGTGCCTGTGTATATTTACACACGCATGACCGAGTGGTTACAATGTGTGTGTTTTGTGCCTGTGTATATATACGCATGGCCAGTGGTTAGAATGTGTGTGTTTGTGCCTGTGTATATTTACGCATGACCGGTGGTTACAATGTGTGTGTTTTGTGCCTGTGTATATACGCATGGCCGGTGGATAGAATGTGTGTGTTTTGTGCCTGTGTATATTTACGCATGACCAGTGGTTACAATGTGTGTTTGTGCCTGTGTATATTTACGCATGGCCGAGTGGATTAGAATGTGTGTGTTTGGGTCTGTGTATATATACGCATGTCCGAGTAGTTAGAATGTGTGTTTTGTGCCTGTGTATATTTACGCATGACCAGTGGTTACAATGTGTGTGTTTGTGCCTGTGTATATTTACGCATGGCCGAGTGGTTAGAATGTGTGTGTTTTGGGTCTGTGTATGTTTACGCATGACCGAGTGGTTACAATGTGTGTGCTTTGTGCCTGTGTATATTTTTGCATGGCCAGTGGTTAGAATGTGTGTGTTTTGGGTCTGTGTATATATACGCATGTCAGTAGTTAGAATGTGTGTTTTTGTGCCTGTGTATATTTACGCATGACCGAGTGGTTACAATGTGTGTGTTTTGTGCCTGTGTATATTTACGCATGGCCGAGTGGTTAGAATGTGTGTGTTTTGGGTCTGTGTATATTTACGCATGACCAGTGGTTAGAATGTGTGTTTTGTGCCTGTGTATATTTACGCATGACCGAGTGGTTACAATGTGTGTGTTTTGTGCCTGTGTATATTTACGCATGGCCGAGTGGTTAGAATGTGTGTGTTTTGGGTCTGTGTATATTTACGCATGACCGAGTGGTTAATGTGTGTGCTTTGTGCCTGTGTATATTTACGCATGGCCGAGTGGTTAGAATGTGTGTGTTTTGGGTCTGTGTATATATACGCATGTCCCGAGTAGTTAGAATGTGTGTTTTTTGTGCCTGTGTATATTTACGCATGACCGAGTGGTTACAATGTGTGTGTTTTGTGCCTGTGTATATTTACGCATGGCCGAGTGGTTAGAATGTGTGTGTTTTGGGTCTGTGTATATATACGCATGTCCGAGTAGTTAGAATGTGTGTTTTGTGCCTGTGTATATTTACACGCATGACCAGTGGTTACAATGTGTGTGTTTTGTGCCTGTGTATATTTACGCATGGCCGAGTGGTTAGAATGTGTGTTTTGGGTCTGTGTATGTTGCACTGGCCGATAATTAGAATGTGTGTGCTTTTTGTGCCTATATATGTGTATATTTACGCATGGCCGAGTGGTTAGAATGTGTGTGTTTTGGGTCTGTGTGTATATACGCATGTCCAGGTAGTTAGAATGTGTGTGTTTTGTGCCTGTGTATATTTACGCATGACCGAGTGGTTACAATGTGTGTGTTTTTTGTGCCTGTGTATATTTACGCATGGCCGAGTGGTTAGAATGTGTGTGTTTTGGGTCTGTGTATATTTACGCATGACCGAGTGGTTAGAATGTGTGTTTATTGCCTGTGTATATTTACATGACCGAGTGGTTACAATGTGTGTGTGTTTTGTGCCTGTGTATATTTACGCATGGCCGAGTGGTTAGAATGTGTGTTTTTGGGTCTGTGTATATATACGCATGTCGAGTAGTTAGAATGTGTGTTTTTGTGCCTGTGTATATTTACGCATGACCGAGTGGTTACAATGTGTGTGTTTTGTGCCTGTGTATATTTACGCATGGCCGAGTGGTTAGAATGTGTGTGTTTTGGGTCTGTGTATATATACGCATGTCGAGTAGTTAAATAGTAATTTTGTGCCTGTGTATATTTACGCATGACCGAGTGGTTACAATGTGTGTGTTTTGTGCCTGTGTATATTTACGCATGGCCGAGTGGTTAGAATGTGTGTGTTTGGGTCTGTGTATATTTACGCATGACCAGTGGTTACAATGTGTGTGTTTTGTGCCTGTGTATATTTACGCATGGCCGAGTGGTTAGAATGTGTGTGTTTTGGGTCTGTGTATATTTACATGACCGAGTGGTTAGAATGTGTGTGTTTTGTGCCTGTGTATATTTACGCATGGCCGAGTGGTTAGAATGTGTGTGCTTTGTGCCTGTGTATATTTACGCATGACCGAGGTGGTTACAATGTGTGTTTTGTGCCTGTGTGTATATTTACGCATGGCCGAGTATGAGGTTAGAATATGTATGTGTGTTTTAGGTCTGTGTATATTTACGCACGCATGGCCGAGTGGTTAGAATGTGTGTGTTTTGGGTCTGTGTATATTTACGCATGGCCGAGTGGTTAGAATGTGTGTGTTTTGGGTCTGTGTATATTTACGCATGGCCGGAGGTAGTTAAGTGTGTGTGCTTTGTGCCTGTGTATATTTACGCATTGCCGAGTGGTTAGAATGTGTGTGTTTTGTGCCTGTGTATATTTACGCATGGCCGAGTGGATTAGAATGTGTGTGCTTTGTGCCTGTGTATATTTATACGCATGGCCGAGTGGATTAGAATGTGTGTGTTTGTGCCTGTGTATATTTACGCATGGCCGAGTGGTTAGAATATGTGTGTTTTGGGTCTGTGTATATTTACTCATGGCCGAGTGGTTAGAATGCGGGTGTTTTGGGTCTGTGTATATATACGCATGTCCGAGTAGTTAGAATGTGTGTTTTGTGCCTGTGTATATTTACGCATGACCGAGTGGTTAGAATGTGTGTGCTTTGTGCCTGTGTATATTTACGCATGGCCGAGTGGTTAGAATGTGTGTGCTTTGTGCCTGTGTATATTTACGCATGACCGAGTGGTTAGAATGTGTGTGTTTTGGGTCTGTGTATATTTACGCATGGCCGAGTGGTTAGAATGTGTGTGTTTTGGGTCTGTGTATATTTACGCATGGCCGAGTGGTTAGAATGTGTGTGCTTTGGGTCTGTGTATATATACGCATGTCCGAGTAGTTAGAATGTGTGCTTTGTGCCTGTGTATATATACGCATGGCCGAGTGGTTAGAATGTGTGTGTTTTGGGTCTGTGTATATTTACTCATGGCCGAGTGGTTAGAATGTGTGTGTTTTGGGTCTGTGTATATATACGCATGTCCGAGTAGTTAGAATGTGTGTTTTGTGCCTGTGTATATTTACGCATGACCGAGTGGTTACAATGTGTGTGTTTTGTGCCTGTGTATATTTACGCATGGCCGAGTGGTTAGAACGTATGTGTTTTGTGCCTGTGTATATTTACGCATGTCCGACTGGTTAGAATGTATGTGTTTTGTGCCTGTGTATAAGTACGCATGTCCGAGTGGTTAGAATGTGTGTGTTTTTTTGCCTGTGTATATTTACGCATATCCTATGTGGTACAGTGTGTATCGGCTCGGAACGAGAAACCAGGGTGCCGAGTTCGAATTCCAGTTGAATCCATTGTATTCACTTACGCGCAAATACCCTTGGGAAAGGTATTAATCCGTCTCTTCCCTCCAGTTATGGGTTAAATAGCAGGACAGATCGGGTTCTATAGCCTTGGTCGGCAACCCGTCTACCGCAGAAAGCAATGGCAACCTACTGCGGGATAATCTTCTGCCCAGTCAGTCATGTCTCTTTCGAGACATGATCGCCCAAGTGTGTATCACGTATGGCACTTAACTGACTGATATTTAAGCATGGCCGAGTGGTTAGAACATCTGTGATTTTTCTTGTGTATATTTACACATGGTCGATTGGTTAGAACGCGTGTATTATGTGTCTTTATATAATAACGGATGGCTGAGTGGTTAGAAAGTCTCTTTTTTGTGTGTGTTGTGGTATTAACTTTTGTGTTTTGTGCTTGTGTATATTTACGCACAGCCGAGTGGTTAAAACATGAAACCCGGGTTAGAATTTCACCATGCTCAATTTGTCAGTTAGGAACTTCTTGATGTATTTGTTCTAGAAGTTGACGATGCCAACGTCCGGCAATTTTGTACAGTGTTAATAAAAAACCATACCACGGACTGACTCAAGCCGAGTGGGCAACATTGGATTGATGGGACCCTTAGGCGCTGTCGATGGTTCAGCTATCACAAAGTCGCAACTCATGATGACCGCTGGTTTGAACGTATGGGCTTTGTTCTGACTGTTGATCTCCCCACATAATGCGCTCTGCCCTAGGAACTGTAACCAATTTCTACTCAATATAGTTGCACTTTAATGTTTGGTAATCTCTGTGGGTGTTTAAAAACCAGAAATAAATATGCTTGAGCATGCATATGCACGACGACATTTGCTATATATATATAAAAGGCAATCTGTGAGTCTGTGTGTGACTGTTCCCTATGCACGCCTACATTTTTTAAGCTACGCCATTCAAACTTTCTAGGGACACATATCTACAGGGAAGCAAGGTTGACACATACTTTTTGAGTTTAAGTTCAGCAATTTTCCCTTTCGCACTTTTTGGCCAATGGGGCCAATTGTTTACATTTGCTCCGTAAAACATCTAAGATCTCAGATGGTTGCTGAATTACGTCACAGAAATCAAATCACACGTGTCAAACGCGACTAAAATATTTTTTATTAAAAAAAAAAATGAGCCTTTATATTTAATTTTTATTCCGACGTTTTAAAAATTCATTTGGTCAACAAAAAAATGTGAATATTTTTCCCCGTAATTTTTAAACAAAAGAAATATTTTAAAAAAATTGTTTTTTCAAACAAAAACAAAATATGTAGAAATAAAAAAATGGCATCTTCTTCTACTACTAAAATGTTCTGAGTTGCACGGGCAACGCCGGTATATGATGCTAGTATATATATATATTAGCGCATTAAAGTTTTAATTCATACAAGGCTCGTTAAAAGACATAGATGAAGAAAGCGTTTCATAAATATTTCTTGTTTACGTAAAAGATCGCACGTTTTGCCCAGGGATGAAATTCGCTCGAATGTCGCCTCGTGTATTAAATCACCAAGAATTACATTCTATAATGTACTGTTTGAAAGCATTTTAAAAATAAAAGAATATCCTTTTTTCCCTGTTCTTGAAAATGGTTAGAAATTGGATTAAATTACAAGACCACAAAAGTTTTCCGAAACATAATTCTCTTGCAGGCAAGAAGGAAAAAAAAAAAAAGAAAAAATTTAAATGTCTTTCATCAATAGACTTCAATCGAACTTGCATTATCATGTTATTTACAATTTTTCACCCATTAAGACACAGGAGCCTCTCAAGCCAGGTTTTTGCAAAATGAAACTGGACGTAAGAGGAGAATGTAAGTATGGATTATGAGGATATGTAGGATTGATAACGGTTAAATAAAGACTTGAAGAGGTAACACCATAAGAGGTTCATCCCTTGTTCCCTGTTTAGGATGTGGTTTCCGGCTTTCTCTTTTCAAATCTTCTCACTTTGATTTGTTTTTTTTTCAATTGGAGTAGATAGATCTATCTATCGCCCGGTTCACACTCCACCCATGTCTATTGAACAGGTGAAGAGTCTCATCCCTTGTTCCCTGTTTAGGATGTGGTTTCCGGCTTTCTCTTTCCCAATCTTCTCACTTTGTTTTTTTTTTTCAATTGGAGTAGATAGATCTATCTATCGCCCGGTTCACACTCCACCCACGTCTATTGAACAGGTTAAGAGGCTCATCCCTTGTTCCCTGTTTAGGATGTGGTTTCCGGCTTTTTCTTTTCCAATCTTTTCACTATTACGTAGCCCCCTGCACATCAGTGGCGTTACCGCCTTGCTCGGGGTGATACGATTAAAAAAAAAGTTCTAGGAGAAAGGGATGCTTAGGATACGATGGACCGAACATGTGAGCAACGATGGAAACGAAACAGAAACTAATACTTAACATCAGGGAAAGTCAGCTGAAGTTCCTAGGACATGTAATGAGAAATGAGGGCGTGGAAAATCTGATACACACAGGTCAGATAAAGAATGGAAACAAAAAGGAAACCTATATTTAACATCAGAGAAAGACAGCCGAAGTTGCTGGGACATGTAATGAGAAAGGGAGGGCTTCGATAATCGGATACTCACAGGTCAGATAGAGGATGGAAACGAAAAGGAAACTAATATTTAACATCAGGGAAAGACAGCTGAAGTTCCTGGGATATGTAATGAGGATGGAGGGTATGGAGAATCTGATACTCACAGGACAGACAGATAGATACCATGAACCGAGCATGATGAGGTTTTGGAGAGGATGGAAACAAAAAGAAAACTAATACTTAACATCAGGAAAAGACAACTGAAGTTCCTGGGACATGTAATGAGGAAGGAGGGCTTAGAGAATCTGAAAGAGGGAAAGAGAGACAGGGGAAAGCGACGCATGACTTACTTGATGAACTTGAGTAGGTGGGTGGTGTAGCGGGGATTTAGTGAGATAACAGGGGAAGTGCTATTAAGAGTGACTAGGGATAGGGATTTAACCCATAACTGGAAGGAAAAGACGGATTAATACCTTTCCCAAGGGTATTTGCGCGTAAGTGAATACAATGGATTCAGCTGGAATTCGAACTCTGCTACCCGGTTTCTCGTTCCGAGCCGATATCCACTGTCCCACAACGCACATCCAATAATTACTGTACAGAACTTAAAAAAAAACAAATCACGTCTATTGAACAGGTGAAGAGGCTTATCCATTGTTCCCTGTTTAGGATGTGGTCTCCGGCTTTCTCTTTTCCAATCTTTTCACTCTTTCTTTTTTAATTTTCTTTCAATTGGAGTAGATAGACTGAACTATCGCCCGGTTTGACACTCCACCCACGTCTATTGAACAGGTGTAGAGGCTCATCCCTTGTCCCCTGTTTAGGTTGTGGTCTCCGGCTTTCTCTTTTCCAATCTTTTCACTCTTTCCTTTTTTATTTTTTCAATTGGAGTAGATAGACTCCACTATCGCCCGGTTTGACACTCCACCCACGTCTATTGAACAGGTGTAGAGGCTCATCTCTTGTTTCCTTGTTTAGGATGTGGTCTCCGGCTTTCTCTTTTCCAATCTTTTCACTCTTACGTAGCCGTCTTCACATCAGTGGCGTTACTGCCTTGCTCGGGGCGATATGATTAAAAAAAGAAAATATCCCTATACATGGACGGTGTAATGCGAATAATCTATTCTCAGTAGATTAAATCACGGCTTAACATAATTACCAACACCTATAGTTTTAATAAGGATCTCTGTTTGAAATTTACTGAAGAATTGATACGCATTTGTGAGAGTAGTGGCTAAAACGTTATGATAATAGACAGTAAAACCGGGTCACAATTTTTCGAATATAAATAATCTAGATAAAGTCGAGTCCCTTTCCTCGATATTCAGACAGAAATTACCCACATTAATTTCCTTTTTATCTATGCAAACGTTAATGTCTGCTGCGTACTGTGGAATGTCTCGCGCCTAACAGCGCAAGGGTTCCAATCAATTGTTCATTAGTGTACGCGTCTTCTTATCTGAAGTCCGAATATTTCCTATTGATTACTGGGGACATTAATATTGTTAGTGTAGTTGTTATAGAAACATGAGAAGGTGTGCACTGGTCAGGGCGTTCACCTTGTCTGAGCTAAAGGTCAACACAGCCCGAGAAATGTCAGTTCGGCCTAAGAAAAGACTCGGCTCAAAATTACTTTTCGGTCTAGTTCGGAAATATAGGCGTGCAAAGTTAAAGAAATGTAACTGGTCTGAACACCTACTATGGAAGTAGCGATAGAGTATTTTTCATTGATTGATATGGATATGAATTCTCTATTACAACGAATATATAAACTGATCCCTCACTTTGTGGTCAAGGTAGTTTCTACACATTTATATACCAGAGAATGTAAATAAATCTAAGAGACATGCCTGTGTAGCTAATCAGTATTTCATCGATTGACTGATTCGTTTTCTACAACTTATCAATCGGCAAGAAATTGTAATGTGTATATAAAGTGGGGGATCAATTCTACATTACAATCAATATATAAAGTGATCCCTCAATTTGGGGCCACGGAAGTTTTTATACATTTATATTCCAGAGAATGTAAATAAATTTAAAAGACGTGCCTGTGTAGCTAATCAGTACTTGATTGATTGATTCATTCGTTTTCTATGGCTTATCAACCAGCAAGAAATTGTAATGTGTATATAAAGTAGGGGATCAATTCTATATTACAATCAATACATAAACTGATCCCTCACTTTTTAACCACTGTAGTTTCTATACATTTATATTCCAGATAATGTAAATGAATTTAAAAGACATGCCTGTGTAGCTAATCAGTATTTCATTCATTGATTCATTCGTTTTCTACAGCTTATCAACCAGCAAGAAATTGTAATGTGTATATAAATTTAATTAATTTTATTTTGTACCTTTAAAAAAATCTTATATATATATATATATATATATATATATATATATATATATATAAAACACAAATTTTCAAAAACCGTATGACCATTTCAACGAGTGAAATGGAGAAAGAAAAGAAGGAATGAAAGATATTGCCATCGGAACTATTAGATGCCAATTGGTAACAGAAGTGAAAAGAGATACATTAAAATAAATTTAGACTATATATATATATATATATATATATATATATATATATATATATATATGTAAAAGAAAGAAATGGGTCAGACGAAATCGTGGTTTGATAAGGTTTCATTTAAATGGTTCTGAATAATGTTAATATCAAAGTAAAATGGTTAAATAACTCAAGTTAAAATTATACCAAGAAGGAAAAGTGATTTAATTATATTGAGCCCTCTGGCTGGATAGGTTTTGATATTTAATATTAATAGGATCTGTTTGGGATATATATATATATATAAGTATACGATAAAGAACAAATAGAAGACGATTATGTATCTAACTTACTTCGCTTTTATTAAATTTTTATTTTCTGATGAAGCTTTAATAAAAGTGAAACATGGTAGATAGATAAACCTTAATTTTTTTTCTTTATCTCCTGTTTTGTGTTTCTCTACTCAGCTTTTATAATGAGTCCTTTGGCCATTCCAATACACCTTCGGATCTTTGTGTCACACTTTCCGTCATCTGTTAGAACACTTCCCAGGTATTCAAATTTCTGCGGCTGCTTAATTTTAGTATCCCCGACTTGTTGTCGGTTGTTTTGTGTTTATGGCACATCAACACCTCAGCGGATCATTTATTGCCAACTAAATTTTATTTATTTATTGCTGGTAATACCTTTTTCATTTCAAAAATTTATTGTTGTTTTTATATAAGTTTTAGGTAAAATTTTTTCTTTTCGAGTATCAAGATTCATTGGGATTTGTTTTTTAAGGGCAGGGTCCCTAAGTCCTAGCCTTGTTATTTAATCCATAACTGGAAAGAATGGACGGATTAATACCTTTCCCAAGGGTATCAGTGCTTAAGTGAATGCAGGGTATTCAACTGGAATTCGAACTCGGCTCACCGATTTCTCTTTCCGAGCCGATATCCATTGCACCACAATGCATATCCATAACTAAACGCGCTTACAGCACCTGGTATTCCCAAGCGGTCACCCATCGAAGTACTGACCAGGCTCAACGTTGCTTAACTTCGGTGATCGAGCGAGAACCGGTGTATTCAACGTGATATGGCCGTAAACCAATAAACGCTTACAGCACCTGGTATTCCCAAGCGGTCACCCATCGAAGTACTGACGCTTACAGCACCTGGTATTCCCAAGCGGTCACCCATCGAAGTTGCTTAACTTCGGTGATCGAGTGAGAACCGGTGTATTCAACGTGATATGGCCGTAAGCCAATAAACGCTTACAGCACCTGGTATTCCCAAGCGGTCACCCATCGAAGTACTGACGCTTACAGCACCTGGTATTCCCAAGCGGTCACCCATCGAAGTACTGACGCTTACAGCACCTGGTATTCCCAAGCGGTCACCCATCGAAGTTGCTTAACTTCGGTGATCGAGTGAGAACCGGTGTATTCAACGTGATAGGCCGTAAGCTCCCGTCTTGTTACTGGCGTTTTGGGATCCTCTTTTTGCTGATATCTATGCATTAAGTTTTCTTTTTGTTTATGCTTAGCCCTTTCTTTCCTCTTTCTTTGGCTACATTCTGTAGGAAGTCTTATAGTTTCTTTTCCATGTCTGCTATCCACACTCTGTCATCTGCGCATATTGTTAAGATTGTGGCCACCAATGACGATTCCCGATAGGAGTTACAATTCTTATATTTCAGCAAAAAATCTCTGTTTTTTTCAAACAATGAAAGTAATATCCACCGGTTTAGATTTCGAAAACTACATGAAATAATGATGTAATGAATATGCATACACCTTGGTTTCCCCTCGCAGTAATATGATTGGCTGGTGGCAGCGATAAATACAGACTAAGGCGAAGACGCAGATAGGTCTACGGCTATTGGTCTACGTCTATTGACTACGCTTATTGCATATGCCTACGTCTCAACATAGTGCATACGACTATGACGAGTACCCGTCCATTTCGTCTACTTGCGAGATTGTTCTACCCGGTTACATTTGCCAAAACTGCTTAGCTACTTCGAATAATATATATATATATATATCCCTTTCCGGGATATATCAAATAAAATATGCCCCTCCACAGAAATTGAGTTTTTTCTCGTAACTACCTTGAAATCACGCGTGCTTTACAACATAGCTAAGTGAAGCCATTACAGCAAAGCAGCGTTCAATTTCCCTGTTTAAGAAATGTGCACATCGTCTTTGTATCTTGGGACTATTTTTTAAACAGGGTAATTGGGTCTTGCTCTGCTGTAATGGGATTTCGACAGATGTGTGAAACATCCGCTGTGACACGAGAAATGATAATAAATTAACAGTTATTTAAATTCTTCATCGGCTGATGAAGTTGTTGATTTTAAAAATATTTAATTGTATTCGCACTGCAGAGTGCTGAAGAATTCTCAGTCCGACCAACTTCCGTGATTCTGATCAAATATCAGACATTTTTGCCCTGTTACAGACAGCAGTTGAGCGGACATCCAGCAAGATGGCGTCTGACATGAAACTGTGCAGGAAACAGAAGTTGTGGAATAAATTCCACCTGTTGATATTAATTAATATTTCAATGAGGACAGTTCTTCTTCTTCTTCTTCTTCTTCTTCTTCTTTTTCTTCTTCTTCTTCATCTTCTGCTTCTTTTTCTTTTTCTTTTTGTTCTTCTTCTTCATCTTCTAATTCTTCTGCTTCTTCTTCTTCTTCATCTTCTGCTTCTTCTTCTTTTTCTTCATCTTCTAATTCTTCTTCTTCTTCATCTTCTAATTCTTCTGCTTCTTCTTCTTCTTCTTCATCTTCTGCTTCTTCTTTTTCTTTTTGTTGTTGTTCTTCTTCTTCATCTTCTAATACTTCTTCTTCTTCTTCTTCTTCTTCTGCTTCTTCTTCTTCTTCTTCTTCTTCATCTTCTAATACTTCTGCTTCTTCTTCTTCTTCTTCTTCATCTTCTGCTTCTTCTGCTTCTTCTTGTTCTTCTTCTTCAGAACTTTGGTGATCATGGCTCTTCACAATTTCCTACACTTTGTAGCTGCTAATTTAATTTTTCTTTTTGTTATCTCTCTTAAACCATTCTACATCATTCATGGAGCCATGTTCACTAAGTCAGGCCTTGTTTTCCTCTACCCCTCTTGCCTTCAAATTGCCCTGTGAGTATTATATTTTTTGAATCATTCTTTACTCATGATGCGCCCTAAGAATTTCAACTCTCTCTTCTTGATCTAAACTTATTTATAAATGGAACTTTGTGTGTGTGTATGTGTGGGTATGTGTGTCCGTTTCCTAAACGGCTAAACCGATTTTCTTGAAAATTTACACAGATGTACTATAAGCGTCTGCGAGTGTTCTTAGCTAGGTTTTGTATCAAGGTACCCCCAATAAATATCGAAAATCGATAATCGAAAAAATCGGGTTATAGAAGGAGTAGTCCGATTTTCATCAAATTTGATACACTCATAGACAAAGACATAAAACAATATTCAGAAGTTTCAAGGTTGCAGTTCTTACAATAGTGCAGAAAATCGATAATATATATACATATATATATATATGTATATATATATATATATATAAGGCAAGATGTTGGTGTGTGTGTCTGTTTATCTGCCTGTATGTCTGTATTTTTTCAGCCCTTTTATTTTAGTTTTTGCTTTGAGTTTGGCTTTAAGTAGATATAATTGTAGTTCTTAGTCTCAGCCATGATACCATTTACTCAGAGGACTTATTTAGCCTTCAAAATTCAGTTTTTGACGAAAAAAACTTATTTGATATCGATACCAGGAAATCAAAATTTGACTTACATCCATTTATTTTTCTTTCAATCTACGGTTTCACTTTAACTGGAAACAACTATTGCTTTTTAGTCTTTCGTGGCAACGTCCAAAGAGTCTGAGCTTCAGGACCATGGATTAGTTTTAATGCTTTCATTACACCCGAGCAACGCCAGGCTATACTGCTAGTGATAAATAAAAATATTAGTGTGGTTGAGTACATTTAGACGGTGGGTAATTCCAGACGTGATCTGTAACAAGGCAGATAAAAGTTATGGGTTATTGACTGTATGGTTCTGTTATGTTCCCAGATGGTGAAAATGTTTTGAGGAGAAAAATAAAAGGATAAGATGAGAGGATAACTCTTAACAGAGGTTTATTGATTTAATAATTTAAGTCGGATGATGACTGAAGTCGCTGAAGAAATAATAATGAAATATGGGCCTTGGAAAACTATCCCGCTTAATTTGGTGTTCTGACTGAAATCTCCTTGCAACCAAACAGGGGATATCACAAAAACTCAATTCAAAAGAGGGATAACCTATTGTTGGGGCGCTCTCCAGCTTTCCACGGAAATGGACTATTCGACTCACTATATAAAATAGTAGTGATTATACCTCGAGGAAAGAAGTCGAGTCAGGAAGTCGAGTGAGCGAGTCTGTCGGGTATTTCCGGTATTGCACCGGAAGTGTTCTACTAGTCAATCTATCACGTCTCTACGACGATACTGTATACTAATTACCTTGTTCTGTATTCTACTAATCCTCACCTCTTGTAAATACTTCTCTTTTCTTGTTAATACACCTACTTTTATACTATTATGTTGTTTTGTATTATTTCACATAATTCTGTTACCCGACGTAACATTTATCATAAATAATTTCGTTAGGGCTGACGGAACACTAACATCTCCCTGTTTAAGTAATTAGTCATATCGCTGACGCTTAGGATCAGCTTGAAGGAACCTCACTCTAGTGCGATTGCATTTTTTTGTATCTGTAAGGTATCTCATTCTCATTTATATTTTACTGAATGGGGAGGAATTGAAGGAGACAGCATTTCAAAAGTGTCCATCAGTAAATCAAATGAACTAGTTGGACTGTTGCTATGTCATTGTTTATTTATCTGGGATGTACTTGAGCTTTGTGTCGTGCCCTGAGTAGATTTCCAACTAGGTGTATTATCCTTTTGTGCTTTATTTGTGTGATACTGCTGAAAGGTGACCAGAGTAGTACGAAGCTTTCGACCGATGAGTGCCTCTGTTGGTGATAGACTATTCCTCACTGCTCCATTTGGTGTTGATAGGTAAGAAAAGAGGAAAGTGTGCAGTATCACTTCTGTTGTTTCTTCCTCCCCATTTGCTTTCAGTATAGCACGTTTGAACGTGTCCACAAACTGTTCAGCTTGACCGTTGGATTGTGGATGATAAGGTGGTGCCTGGATGTGGGTGATGCATCATGAGATGCAGAAATAGCGGAAAAACTTGTAAATTGTGACCCATTGTCTGAAACCAGTGTTTCAGGTAGGCTGTGTTAACTAAATAGTCCTCACTTTGTTGCCATTTGTACGACGTTTCAGCCGTTGTACGCTCCGGTCTTCTTCAGGGGCTAGGAACTTTGAACCAAACTCTTTATTACAATCACTGGGGTATATCATTATTATTCATTGTCTAGAGCCTCTTCTGGTAGTCATGAGTTATCTCCCTCTAACCCTGTAAGTTACTTGTTCACCACTGCTGTAGTGGATATAGACGTTGGTTAGTTCCTGTGACTTGACCCAAAGAGTCGTGAGCCTACAGAAGTTGTGGACAAGTAACTTAACCTAGTTCCGATTCGATATCCACTGCACCAAAACGCACATCCGTGGTGTTAGGGGCCATAAATGCCAGAGAAACTTTTTGTATGGTTGGGTTTTTGGTGTGTTTTCCGTTTTATATCAGTACTTGGCACAGAAATGATTCTGATGCAATCAGTCAGCGTGCGTTTGAAATCGTTTTCAACGCCAATAGCAGCGATCAGGATATCTGGCGCTGTTTGTGTTTTTTTTCTTCTAATCAAGGCAGAACTGCCACTGGTGCGCAGGGGGTTACATAAGAGGTGACATTTTGAGAAATATATACAAGTTTCAGGGGAGTAAGAAAAGGATGAAAATACACTTGTGAAGAGGGCTGCATGAGAGTGGAGTGTAAAAAAAATAGAACACGATACAAGGGTTGTCAGGGAAAGGATGTGAATCAAGAAGATAAGAGATGGCAATTGACTTTCATTTCAGTTTTTTGAAGTTGTAGTTTCCAGGGAAGCAAGTATACGGAAGGGAATCCCAGAGGTGGGAAGTGCGAGAAAAGAAGCTTATGGAGTAGAAGTTGCGATTACATTTGATTGGTTTTACTACAAAAGGGTGGGATCTAGCCGCTAGTGTAGTAGTTCGACTAAATTCATGCAGGGGGTGGGGCATGAGGGAGCTAAGGTCATAAAAGCAGAAGCCGCCAAAGTATTTGAAGAAGAGACAGAGGGAAGCCACATTACCTCGGTGAGAACGTGACTGGAGTTGAACTAACAGGTCGGTATCAATTACATTACAGATTCTTTGTTGAATTTTGTCGAGATGTGTTCTGATGAGGCGTGATAAGGTATCAGCTTGACCAAATTAGGCTATCTTGCGGTCAGTCAGTCAGTTAAGTGCCATACGTCATACACGCTTTGGGCGGTCATGTTCTGAAAGAGACATGACTGACTGGGTAGAAGATTATCCCACAGTAGCTTGCCATTACTTTCTACGGTAGATTGGTTGCAGCCAGGACTATAGAACCCAATCTGTCCTGTTATTTACCCCATAACTGGAGGGAAGAGACAAATTAATACATTTCCCAAGGGTATTTGCGAATAAGTGAATGCAAGGAATTCAACTGGAATTCGAACTCGGCTACCCCATTTCTCGTTCCGAGTCGATATCCACTGCACCACAACGCGCATCCTTATCTTGCGGTACTGTATGTTAAAATCGTACCCCAATAATATATTCGCCCAACGTTGTAACTAGCCGAGTATACAGGGACAGGTTTTTCTTTTTATCCAAGTAAAGAAAGTAATGAATTGTGGTCTTTCAGAAGCGTATTAGAATATAAATAGCATCTTATGGAATTTCTCCTCTGCAAAAATTAATGCAAAAGCTTGCTTTCCTACTTGGCTGCAGTTACTTTTAGAAGCTGTCATGGACCAAGCTGCATGTATGATAGCCTCTCTCTCAGTTTTGTTTGTAAATATGCGCAAGATCACTGCTCCGTGGCTTGAAGTATCAGCATCCACCACAATCTTTTGTGTTGGGTCGAAATATGTGAGTAGTTTGAGTTTTGTTTAATGGCATATCAGCCTCTGTGTGTTATTTAATGCAAAAAAGGTGGAGGCTTAAGAGTTTGTTTTTAATTTTCATTTATAGAGAGAAGGTTGATTTAGTCAGATTTTGATTAATTTTATTTTTATTTTGAAGGAAAAAAATATTACCTCTGTGTGTTATTTATATCCTTTTGAAGGAAAACAATTCTTACCTCTGTGTGTTATTTAATGTTAAAATGGTGGGAGGTTAAGAGTTTTTTAAATGTTCAGTTATAGAGAGAAGGTTGATTTAGTCAGATTTAGATTAATTTTCTTTTTATTTTGAAGGAAAAAAATATTACCAGCAATACATTTAATAAAAAAACTAGAAGATATCTTCAGTCTTTTAAGACTGAAGATATTTTCTAGTTTTGTATTAAAAATGTTTTACTGGTAATAATTTTTTCCTTCAAAAATGTATTATGGCAATATTTTTTTTTCCTTCGAAAATGTGTTATGGTAATAAATTTATTTCAAAAATGCATATTTTTCTATAAAAGTCTATTTTCATGTACATATTTCTATAAAAGTGTGTTTTTATACTTTCATAGTGTTTGACCTCGGTTTGGGGGTTAACTATTTACCCATAGCTGGGAGCCTAACAGGTGCTACCACTCCGGGTCAGGGTGGACCTGGAAAGAACAGCAATTAAGAGGTGGTTCTATGATACTCACAACCTCCCAATCAGAGGCCTTGCTGCCGGATGCAGTTTACCGTCATACCCAGGATCGACATATATGAATAGTAGGTACGAGTTTAACAATTTAGTCGAAAGATTGTTGGGTGTCTGTAGTCAAGAACCATTTGTTGTTTTTCACCAACAATTTGTTGAGTAGTTACTTAATTTTGTGATATGAAGGCAGGAAGCTGCCATAGTGACTCACCAAACCGAGAAATGAGAGCAAACTGCTTAGATCTTTTGAGCAATATTTATAGTAATATTTTAGTGTACGAGTTTATAATAAAACAGTTGACTGCAAAACAAGAGATGTTGTGTTTCTATATTACTTGTTAGGACTTCATCAGACATATTGTTCTGTTAATAATCGTTATATATAGAAATTTAAAAAACATAACAGTTGTTAATATATTCAGTAAATTAAAAGGGTTGTTGAATTCAAAGGGTTTGACTAGGTTAAGCAATAGAAAAGAACGCACTGGTGGATAGGGGGATGAGTTATTAGGGTGGGGTAGAGAATTAAGATGTGAAAAGCTAAATTTTTTGGTGTCAGTTATGAAAAATTGAATGCATAAAGTTGTATTATGACATTTCGGCAAAGGTTCGAATCTGCTCGTAAAATGGTTACAGATTTATTTATTTAAAATGTAATCACTTAAAGTTGTGAAGTTGCTATACGAACGGAAATGTGTTAAAAATGTTCGTCAAACATATGTAGACGACCTAGTAGATGGTATATCAGTTAATTGAAACCAGAAGACGAGGGAATCAATATATAAAAGCGAGTGGTTAGGCTATAGATTATGGGATCTAGTTAAATTATAGTAGAAAATAAATTATCTATATTTTAGGATATATATATATGACGATGATGGCATATAGAAGTTACTTCGTTAAGTTTAATTAACAGGTTTAATTTAGAAAATTTAATCATTTGAATTTTTTTTCTAGTTATTTTTAATACTTTTCATTTTATTCTAGCGGTTTTATTGATCTCTTTTAATTGCCAATAGTATATGGAAAGTGATGTGCTATTGTGGTACTCTTTATTATTAAAAGATAAGATGTGCTGATATAAATGGTTTTTAAATGGGTTTTTAGTACTACCATTATAAACTTATTTAATGTAGGATTTTCTTTGTTAAGTGCTACTAGAGATAGGGAAATGTGGAAGACTATGATCGCCTACGTTCTGAAGGGATACGGGACAAAGAAGAAGAAGAAGAAGAAGAAGAAGAAGAAGAAGAAGAAGAAGAAGAAGAATGTTTAAATTCTTTCCAAGGCTATGGAAAGATGTTAGGGCATAGTGGTTCTTAACGAAAACATTAGAATAAGTTATCCCGCTTTGACCGGATGGGTGAAAAATAAAGGTTTTTAGTCACATCTGTTTTTTGGAAGCAGCTCATTCTGAGACAGGGAGAGTTTCTGCTATGACACCAAGATGAGCGGACAGTTTTCTAAGGCTCACATTTTATTTTCACGCATTCAGCGGCTTCAGTCACCATCTGTCTTGCAGTTATATTAATAAATTTTTGTTAAGTGTTATCCTCTCGTTTCAGACTTATTTTTCTCCACAAAATCACATTTTCATCCCGTGAGAACATAACAAAAGTATCAAACGTTCGCCCAGTTTTGAAGAATGCTGGTTAGCGCTCATTGCTATCTCAATATCAGAATATCAGTCTTCTCAGCGAAATTAGCAAACTGTTTGGGGCTATAATTCAACAAAAAGTTTGTCTAGCACTTCAGCAGGACAACCTCTTGAGCGGCAGACAATACGGATTTCGATCTACCCGGTCCACTGCTGATGTCCTAACTGTCATTTCGCACGGAACCAGCAAGACATTGGGCCATAACATCCCGTGAATGATAAGATTAGATATCTGTAAAATCTTTCAAAAAGTGTGGCGTAGGTGGTTGCTATAATAGAACTCTAGCCTCGGAATCAGTAGACGAGTTTTCTCAATCATTAATCCTTCCTACCAGGCAAGTTCATGAAGTTAATTAGCAATGGCCAGTTTTCCGAGCCCTATGGGTTCAATGCAAACCTCCCCAAGATACGCTTCTTGGTCAAAATCTATTCGTGTTTTATATTAATGATCTGCCTAAGAACACAATTTGATCTTTTGCGAATATCTATACTACGGAAGTTGTGGAGAGACATGAGCATCTACGTTTTTAAAGACCATGCGTGACAAAAAGAAGTAGCCAAATAATGTTACAAGTAGTTACAATTTATTAGTTCCAACATTCAAAAACGAAAAAGGAAGTTGTGGAGAGTCATGGTCGACTATATTATGATAGTTCATATCTAATAGACGTACAAAAAGAAATAGCCCAACTAATGTTGCAAGTAGCTAAATCGAAAATGTATTAGTTTTATCATTCAAAACAAAATAAGGAAGCTGTGGAGAGTCACGATTAACCACGTTCTGAAAGGTGATAAAAGTAGAATAAGAATTAGGCCGAATAATGTTGTAAGCCGTTAAATTTAAAATTTACCAATCCTAAGTTTAAGATAAAATACAGGTGGTTGGGGAGAGCCATGATCTTTCACGTACTAAAAAGAGAAGTAACTAAGATGAGAAGCAACGTTTAATGTTGTAAGTAGCGAATTTCGCAGTCTTGTCATTTGAAAAAAAAAAAAAGATGTGGAAGCTCCACACTACTTCAAAAAAAAAAAAAAGAGGTTAGGAAAGAAACCGTCAATACTTGAAAGGGCAATAGAAGCTAGTAGACTCGAAAAATATTTATTTCCTAGAAAATAGTTCAAGAAAAAATATAAACCGAAACAAGTACTGGCTGCTCGCTTAATGAATGCCGAATATTTCCTTATGAGGAAACGGCTAATATTACTATTCTTCTTTCTTTTATGTGCCGTGTCCTTTCAAGACGTAGGCGATCATGACGCTCCACATCTTCCTGACCCTTGTAGCTCCTAATAAATTTTGTCTTGTTATTTCTTCCAAAACATGATCTGCAATCCATTTGCTCAAGCCCATTAAGTATGTGACGCGCTGTTTTCTCTCGTTTTTCTTCCCCTCTATCCGACCTGTGAGTATCAGATTCTCCAAGTCATCCTTCCTCATTATGAGCCTCAGAAACTTCAACTGTCTCTTCCTGATGTAAAATATAAGTTTCCTTTTTGTTTCTATTCTCTACAAAACCTCGTCGCTGCTCGGGTGTTCGGCCCATACTATCCTCGGCATCCTCCTGTAGAACAATATTTCTGTCGCTTCGAGTCTCTTCTTCATCTTTGAGGAGATTGTCCAGCATATACTACCATACAGAACAGATATCCCATAAAAGTTCAGTATCCTTTTATTTGTTTTTAATTACATTTTTCTACCTCTTAATACTCTGCTTAACTTTTAGAATACTTCTTTGCCGACCTCAATACATGTTCGGATCTCTGTAAGAACACTTCCCAAATACTTAGATTTCTGACCATTATTATTATGAAGGTTTTATATTAGTTTTCTGCTTGGCTTTCTCAAAGCAGAACTGTCTTTGTTTACCAGACTTGTTCATAATTTTCTTACAAACAACTATGTCTAACCAATGCACGTCTTCCTCGAGTTGAATTTAGTCGCTGAAGTTGACCGTAATTCCTGAAACAATCCAGAATTAAACCCAGTATATCGTCTCGCTTAACTTTTAACCACACTTGTTTGTACGTTTGGATTTGCGTCCAAGGAATTGGCTAGCTTCGTCTTTGTGCTCACCTTGGCAACAGGAATTTGATCTATTGTCCGCACCTGGCCGAGCGACAAGATGTCAAGGACCCCCGCCGGGTCATATTTGGATTTAGTCCACGATTAGTGAAAAGGTTCGCGAGTTGACTAGGAAAGGGATAACTTGATGATTGCAAGAAAGTCTTCATCGTTGTCATTTAAGGAAAATCGTCTCATCCTTAGTTAATATCTCGGCGTTAATTAAGTTAGGGACGATAAAATCGAAAGACAATGTGCAATTCAAACATTTTTTTCCTGGAACAGAAAGACGTTATACGTAAATTAAGCGTGGAACCATCTCTTAATTGAAGTTGTTCCCAGGTCCATCCGAACTTGGGATAGTAGCACCTGTTTGGCTTCAGACATGAACAAACAGTAAACTCCCAAACAAAAACAATACATTTTTATAGTTAAAATATCAGCAACCAAATTTTATATAAAATACCAACAGTATATCTTCTTCTTCTTCTTCTTCTTCTTCTTCTTCTTCTTCTTCTTCTTCTTCTTTGTGCCTTGTCCTTTCAGGACGTAGGCGATCATAGTTTTCAACTTTTCCCTATCACTGGAGGCTCTTAGCACGCTTTTTCCAGTTACACAATGCAACCCCCGGTCTGTCATCCACCTGATCAGGCCTTTCAAATATCCGCTTCTTTCCTCTGTTTCTTTTCCCCTCTATCTTGCCTGTTAGTATCAAGTTTTCCAAGCCCTCCTTCTTCAATGCATGTCCAAGGAACTTTAGTTGTCCTTTCCTGATGCTCAGTATTATTTTCATTTTCGTTTCCATCCTTTCCAAAACTTTATCACTGCTCATATGCTTGGTCCATATTTATAGTAAAACGACCAAATTATACATATTTATAGTAAAGTTACCAGCAATACATTTTAATAGCAAAATGACCAGCAATACATTTTTATTGCAAAATGACCAACAATATATTTTATTGCAAAATGACCAACAATATATTTTATAGCAAAATCACAAACAATATATTTTCATAGCAAAATGACCAACAATACATTTTTATAGCAAAATGACTAGCGATACATAAATGCAAAATGAACAGCAATACATTTTATCTGTACTTGAAGGTATGCAGATGCATCAAAATATATTTAGTTCAAGCCATAAAAGTATTAGATATTTATCTTTAAAGCTTAAATAACCCACAGCGGTGTTGATATGCCGTTAAACAAAATCAACTAATCAACCAAAAAATATTATTGCCACGTCTGGTTTCATGTTTTGCTAAGTATCTAGGGATTCTAGACAATATTTAGAGAATAATCTGCAATATTATCAGTCCTGATCTGGCATCTCGGCTTCACTCACTTTCTCACAGCCGCAAGATTAGCTTCCTCATGCCCTTTATTCAAATATTTTTAAAGCAATTGTTCTTTCGTACCTTGTCTTCATAAACTTACGTGCAGTACTAGATTGGCAGCTAGGTCTCATCACTTTACTGTTAAAATTGTTAAATGTAACCGTAGGTTCTATTTCCATTATGACTTCTGTTGCACTTCTTGCTTGTAGAAATCTCATTGGGCTTGTTACTTTTCAGTCAAGTTAGATCTTCAAAAGTTTAAACAGAATGTCAACCGAGAGAACAACCGAAAAACAGGAGTCAAGAAGACAGAAGTGTCCTCTTGACTCATGTATTTCCATTGTCCTTTTGCCTTAATTATTGTTTCCACTGTTCTTTCGCCTTAATTATTATTTCCATTATCCTTTCGCCTTAATTATTGTTTTCATTATTCTTTCGCCTTAAATATTGTTTTCACTGTCCTTTCACCTTAATTATTGTTTCCATTAACCTTTCGCCTTAATTATTTTTTCATCGTCCTTTTGCTCTAATTATTGTTTCCATTATCCTTTCGCCTTAATTATTAATTCCATTATCCTTTCGCTTTAATTATTGTTTTCACTGTCCTTTCACTTTAAATATTGTTTCCATTGACCTTTCGCCTTAATTATTATTTCCATTGTCCTTTTGCCCTAATTATTGTTTCCATTGTCCTTTCGCCTTAATTATTGTTTCCATTATTATTTTGCCTTAATTATTGTGTCCATTGTCCTTTAGCCTTAATTTTTGTTTCCATTGGCTTTTCGCCTTAATTATTGTTTCCATTATTCTTTTGCCTTAATTATTGTTTCCGTTGTCCTTTTGCCTTAATTATTGTCTCCATTGTCTTTTCGCCTTATTATTGTTTCTATTATTCTTTTGCCTTAATTATTGGGTCCATTGTCCTTTTGCCTTAATTATTGTTTCCATTGTCCTTTCGCCTTAATTGTTGTTTCCATTATTCTTTTGCCTTAATTATTGGGTCCATTGTCCTTTCGCCTTAATTATTGTTTCCATTGTCTTTTCGCCTTAATTATTGTTTCCATTGTCCTTTCGCCTTAATTATTATTTCCATTGTTTTTTTGCGTTAATTATTGTTTCCATTGTCATTTCGCCTTAATTATTGTTGTAACCGAAAAAGGATGCTGAATGAGAAATAACCAAAACAGAAGTTGGAAAATGAAACAAAAATCTTTATTACATCACAAAACACAGCTGCATGAATTAAATAACCGCTGCTTGTGGAGAACTGCTAGACAACAGCTGCCTTCACACTTGAGACAAAATGTGGCACAAGGCCATTTTAATGCGAGTCATCTGAGTCACATAGCTCGGGCAAATATTGAATGTCTATTTTTACCCGGAGGGTTCTCTAAATTTCGGCAGAGCCTCGTCAGTGTTACTCCCTGCCTGAAAGCAGAGAGTCCGTAAATATCAGCAAAGCACCTGAGCGACGTTAATCGCTAGACGGCAATATCGGTATTCAGACAAAATATGACACAGGGCTTTCTTAATGTGGGTCAACAGACTCATATAGCTCGGGAAAAAACTGAATTTCTACTTTTTCCAAGACGTTAATCGCCAGACGGCAATGTCACCCCACTCGCAATAGTGTCCAACGTATTTATGAAGATTGAGACACACCCATTAATGTTCATAGGTGCGTATATAACAATTACTTTTTTTTAGATTCTAACCCGTTGCGTTTTAGTGACTTTATCGACTTGAGGTGAAATGGTTGAATAAACGTTTTCTCGTCGTAAATGTTTTATGGATGCACCTCCAAAACTCACCAACTGATCTACCTTCCGATCTAGCTCTAACATCTTCTTCTATGTGCCTTGTCCCTTCAGGACGTTGGCGATCATGGCCTTCCACGTTTCCCTATCACTGGTGGCTCCGAGCACGCCCTCTCCTGTTACACCATGCAATCTTCGTTCCGTCATCCACCTGATTAGGTCCTTCAAATATGTTAACCTTTGCTTTTCACTGTCTCTTTTTCCCCTCTATCTGACCTGTTAGTATCAGGTTCTTCAAGCCTACCTTCCTCATTGCATGTCCCAGGAACTTTAGCTGTCTCTTCCTGATGCTCAGTATTAAATACCTTTTTGTTTCCATCATTTTGAAGACTTCTATCATTGATCACATCCATGATATTCGCAGCATCCTTCTGTAGAACCACATTTCAGTTGCTTCAAGTTTTTTTTATGGTATTGTCCAGCATTCACTGCCATGTTGAAGGGCGGACATCACGTAGCAATCCAGTACTCTCTTCCTAGTTTCTAGCGAAATTGTCCTGTTTCTTAATACCTTACTCTGGAATGATTCATTCGCCATGCCAATTCTCCTTCGGATCTTTGTGTCGCACTTTCCGTCTTCTGTTATAGCACTTCCCAGGTATTTAAATTTTTGTACCTGCTTGATTCTGCTATCCCCGACCTGTATTTCCCATTTTGGGCTGCCCTCTTTACTAATGAACATGCATTCAGTTTTCGTGCAGTTTATTTGTAGTCTTTTCTTGCTACTTTCTTCTGCTACCTTCTGTAGGAAGTCTTGTAGTTTCCTTTCTGTGTCTGCTATCAGCACTGTATCATCTGCGTCTCTTAGGTTGTTTAGATTGTGGCCTCCGATTACGAATCCAGGCATAACTTCTAGGGTCCTCAAAATATTCTCACTGTACAAGTTGAACAGATCCGGGGAAAAGACACATCCCTGTCTTACGCCCCTTTCTATCTTTGTATATCTACTCAATTCATTACCTGTCCGTATGCAAGCGGTTGGCTGCCAGTAAAGATTCTTTATTACTCTCAAGTCTTTACAAATATGTCCAGGCTGCCGAGCATCTCCATCAGTTCTTTGTGGCATATTTTGTCAAACGCCTTCGCATCTTCAATGGAGCACAGGTATAAGTCCTTCTTCATTTGTATTGCCCTTTCGGAGAGCGTCCTAATCATAAATATGGCATTCCTTGTTCCCGTGTCTTTAACGAGACAACACTGTTCGTGTCCTATCTCCGGCCTGATTCTGCTTCTCGCTCTATTCATCAGGATTCTGACTATCACTTTTATTATATGCCTCATTAAACTGATGGTTCTGTGGGGTTCGCACTCGTTTTACTCCTGGCTTCTTAGGTAGTGATATTAAGATAGACTTGCTGAGATCATCTAGTATGACACCACTATTATAAATTTCATTTATTATTTCAGTAATTGCTGGAAGAATAACTGGCTAGTTACTTTAAATGCTTCGTAAATCTAACTAGTTACAGCCTATCATCCCTGATCGGACCTCGAACTACCACTACTCGCAATACCTTGAGCCCCGTGCCTTGAGCGAGAATTGCACCCAAAAACTCAAAGCCAACCTTAAGTTGGTTGTTTTGTTTTTATGGCAAATCAACACCTCGGCGGGTCATTTATTGCCAACTAAACTTCATTTATTTATTGCTGCTAATACCTTTTTCTTTCAACAATTTATTGTTTGTTTTTACATAAGTTTTGTGTCTAGTATACATTTTTCTTTTCGAGTATCAAGATTCATTGGGATTTGTTTTTTAAGGGCAGGTCCCCAAGTCCTACCCTTGTTATTTAACCCATAACTGGAGGGAAGGGACGGATTAATACCTTTCCCAAGGGTATCAGTGCTTAACTAAATGCAGGGTATTCAACTAGAATTCGAACTCGGCTCACCGATTTCTCTTTCCGAGCCGATATCCACTGCACCACAACGCACATACGTCACTAGACGCTTACAGTACCTGGTATTCCCAAGCGGTCACCCATTTAATTACTGACCAGGCTTAACGTTGCTTAACTTCGGTGATCGAGCGAGAACCGGTGTATTCAACGTGATAGGCCGTAGGCCCCAACCTTAAGTCGAACGCGATCTATCGCTAAATATACAAGAAAAATAGTCGGTCCCCTGTACCGCTCCAGAAAATACTTAATTCCTCTTGATATCCTCGAACTTTATAAGAGCCAGATAATACCTAACTTAGAGCCAGTAAGATGTGTTATACGTGTTTCCCGCAGTAGGTTGCCATTACCTTCTGCTGTAGACCGGTAGCCAAGCAAGGCTATAGAACCCAATCTGCCCTGCTATTTAATTCATAGCTGGAGGAAAAAGTGACGCATTAACATCTTTCCCAAGAGAATTTGTGCATAATTGAATGAAACGAATTCTACTGGAATTCGAAAGCAAAATACTGCTGTCATATTTGGGTAGGAACTACCTACTCCTCAATTTCCAAAATGGATAGAGTTTAAAAGCGTCTTCGCGTCCTTGTGGGTGATAAATCACTTTTCATACTGCAAAACATCATAGACATGATGCACTATCGCTACTTCCCTGGAAAGTGCTCAGATGTAATACATTCCTTAGATCTTCTAGTTCTAAACTCCATCGCTATGACTCGCCATGCTTCGGCACACTGTCGCGAAATAACTTTCTGCCTTTCGTATGCGATGTATGCTTCCTCTGAGCTGCTTCTTTACACAAAACCATTAGTTTGTGGAACCGATTCCTAAGAGTATGATTCTTGGATCACCACAATCTTAATCTGTCCAAGTTTAGGGGTTAACCGTTATCTTTCTACATAAATTGTGCTTCTTTCTCTAGACATTTTACCTCGAATGGCTCTCAGGTCTTGTATTAGGCAAATATCATTGTAAAAAAGATGAAAAAGAAATTGAAAGATGTGTTTCTACTGACTAAATGCTGTGTATTATATAACCCGCTATACGATGAAGAATTTAAAATTCACAACAAATATGAACATGAAACAAAAAGAGTAACAGTGGAAGAATAACAATATATTGGAATTGCCTAGTTCTTGTTATGAACCAAGAAAATAATGTAATATTGGTATCTTCTGCTCCGAAGAATTCACTGGGGCTCCCTATGTATGAATTTACTCGAGCCACTAGACTAGCAATTAGGTCCCACCCTTTTACAGTGAAACCGATAAAATATAACCGCAACTTCTACTCCAATAGCTTCTTTTTCCACACTTCCCGCCTGTGGAATTTCCTTCAGTATACTTGCTTCCCTGTCAGCTACAATCTCCAAGAATTTAAACGTAAGGTCAATAGTCATCTCCTATCTCTCTGGCTCGCATCCTTTCACTCATGTTCTTTTCTCCGTCCACTCCGCTCTCATCACACCAGTATTTTCATGCTTCTCTTACCCACTTCCTGACACTCGCTATAACCTGTCCTTCTATCTCATTACATTCCTTCTATGTAACCACATGCGCAACAGTAGCACTTCATCCGCCTTGCTTGGGGTGAAATAATTGAAAAATCTGTAAAAATGATAAAGACTTAGATAAAGGCACTATTGCCACCTGCCTAAATATATTAGCATTACAAAGGTGACAATTTAAACATGGGAGAGACTTATGCCGCACTCTATATAATGAGCTGCAAAGAAAGATGTAACTGTTAGGTTGGGTCTTAAGAAAGGATAGGAAGTTGTGGCGTTGTTTTCATAGTAACAATAGTTGTTTTTCATAGTAACAATCATTTCCAAAAAAGAACTAGGCAATCCCAATATATTGTTATTCTTCCACTTGTTACTCTTTTTGTGTTCTTATGATTAGAAATGGATAATTTATTAGTGAACGATTAGTAGAATGACTTCATAAAGTCGAAGGTGAGTTGTGGTATTGGCTCGGAACGACAAATCGGAGAGCCGAGTTCGAATTCCAGTTGAATTCGTTGCATTCACTTACGAACAAATACCTTTGCAAAAGGTACTAATCCGCAGATTCTCCCTATTTGTATGGGTTAAATAGCAGGACAGATTGGGTTCTATTGCCTTGGTTGGCAACCAGTCTACTACAGAAAGTAATGGCACCCTTCTACAGGGAAATCTTCCGCACAGTAAACGATTGGTCAAACGGCTTGAACATGTTGAAGGTGCGTTGTCGTGCAACTGATATCACTCGGGACAAGAAATCGGACATTCGAGTTCAAATTCCAGTCGAATTCGTTGTAAATATTCTTGAAAAAGGAATTAATGCGTCTCTTCGCTCCAGTTATGGGTTAACTAGTAGGACAGATTGGGTTCAATAGCCTTGGTTGGCAACCAGTCTACCACAGAAAGAAATGGCAATCTACTGTGGGAAAGTCTACCTAATCAGTCATGTCTCATCGAGACATGATCATCCAATCGTGTATCATGTATGGCATTAATTTAAGTGACTTAATTTAAGTGACTGACACGTCGAAGGTTGCGAACACTTTCTAAACACGAAATTGCATCCAAGAGAAGTTTATGTTGACTGGTGGTCAGCCACTGGTGTTATCTATTACAACTTTCTGGCACCTAAACAGGGCATCACTGTTTAAGTTAGATCCTAAATACGAAGGTACTTAAATCCTAAATATGAATTAGGTATTTGGATCCTAAATACGAAGGTATATATATCCTAAATACGAATCACGTATTTAGATCCTAAATACGAAGGTATTTAAATCCTAAATACGAATTAGGTATTTAGATCCTAAATACGAAGGTATTTAGATCCTAAATACGAATTAGGTATTTAGATCCTAAATACGAAGGTATTTAGATCCTAAGTAAGAATTAGGTATTTAGATCCTAAATACGAAGGTATTTAAATCCTAAATACCAATTAGATATTTAGATCCTAAATACGAAGGTATTTAGATCCTAAATACGAATTAGGTATTTAGATCCTAAATACGAAGGTATTTAGATCCTAAATACGAATTAGGTATTTAGATCTTAATACGAATTAGGTATTTAGATCCTAAATACGAATTAGGTATTTAGATCCTAAATACGAAGGTATTTAAATCCTAAATACGAATTAGGTATTTAGATCCTAAATACGAATTAGGTATTTAGATCCTAAATACGAATTAGGTATTTAGATCCTAAATACAAAGGTATTTAGATCCTAAATACGAATTAGGTATTTAGATCCTAAATACGAATTAGGTATTTAGATCCTAAATACGAAGGTATTTAAATCCTGAATACGAATTAGGTATTTAGATCCTAAATACGAAAAGTATTTAGATCCTAAATACGAATTAGGTATTTAGATCCTAAATACGAATTAGGTTTTTACATCCTAAATACGAAGGTATTTAAATCCTAAATACGAATTAGGTATTTAGATCCTAAATACGAAGGTATTTAGATCCTAAATACGAATTAAGTATTTAGATCCTAAATACGAAGGTATTTTGATCCTAAATACGAATTAGGTATTTAGATACTAAATACAAAGTTATTTAGATCCTAAATACGAATTAGGTATTTAGATCCTAAATACGAAGGTATTTAAATCCTAAATACGAATTTGAACGAGATACTAGATTAGCAACTAGATCCCACCCTTTTACAGTGACACCGATAAAATGCAGCCGTAACTTCTACTCCAACAGTTTCTTTCCTCGCACTTCCCGTCTGTGGAATTCTCTTCCAAACGATTGCTTCCCCGACGGCAAAAATCTCCAGGAGTTTAAATGTAAGGTCAATAGACACCTCCTAACACACTAACCTGCTCCCATTCTATCAAACACTCTTCCCATCTGCCCAACCCTCATCCTCGGTATCCTTACTCATCTGTCGCCTTCCTCCTGACATTCCCTATGTCTAACCACTCCTTCTCTTTACCTTCCCCTATGTAGCCCCATGCGCAATAGTGGCAGTGGAATGCCTTGCTTGGGGTGAGATGATTAAAAAAAAATATTCTGCCTCACTGCAATGTTCTGACTCATGTTACCAGGATGCCACCGTCAAAGTTCAACATTCCCAAATACAAAAATTTGCCACATTCGCCATGTTACCCTGATCTTTCGCGTTCACTAACAACCACATTTTCAAGCCTTAAAGTCAGAAGGTATTTAAAGATTTCTTGACATGCAAACCTTTAGAGTTTTATCCTAAAGGCATAAAAATACATCGTATCTCGAGAGCAAATATGTACGAAGATCATTCAATAAATAAGCTGAATTTTTCGTATAAGGACTTCTACGAGGGTCATTCAATAAATAAGGTGTATTTTCGGTATTAGCACTTCTACGAGGGTCATTCAATAAATAAGATGAATTTTTAGGTAGAGGGATTTCTACGAGGGTCATTCAATAAATAAGGTGAATCTTTAGGCATAAGGTCATCTACGAGGGTCATTTAATAAATAAGGTTAATTTTTCGGTATAAAGACTTCTACGAGGGTCTTTCAATAAATAAGATGAATTTTTCGGTATAAGGACTTCTAATACAGAAAGAAGCTTACTTTTTTTTCAACGTAGTCTCCCAGCAGTGTCACACACTTTTCCCATTTGTGCACAAGTTTTCGTATTCTCTCAGCGTAAAAATCTTTGGACTGATGTCTGAGCCAATCGCTCACAACACTTTTGACTTCATCGTCACTTTCAAACTTCGTGCCTCTCGTGAACGCTTTCAAGGGACAAAAACAGGTGAAAGTCTGAAAGGGCAAGGTCTGGACTGTAATGGGGATGAGGGAGCAGTTCCCAGCCCAGCTCGTTGATGGTCTGCACCGTTTGGACTGCTGTGTGAGGACTTGAAGCTGACCTTCGAGTAGGCAAGGTCATCATGGACAATTTTGTGTGCTGTCCCAACCGATAGGCTAAAAGTCCTTGCAATGTCATCTACTGTCACACTTCTTTCAGACTGAATGAGGTCATTGACTGATTCGATCACCTCAGGAGACCTCATTTCTGTAGGCCTCCCAGACCTGTCTCCATCCTCGACACTGCTCCGTCCTTCTTTAAACAATTTAACCCACTTGTAGACATTTTTTGGCTGAAACATGTGACACCATACACAGCTGACATTCTATGAATTTCAACTGGTTTGCACCCTTCAGCAACCAAAAACTTGATAACTGACCTCTGTTCAATCCTGGATCATGCTTCTTGGTCAGCCATCTTTGTTAATCTCCAAAACTCTCAATTTTTTTTTTCAATCTACAAAAATAATTAGATCCCTTTGAAAAAGAAATAAAGAAAAAAAGTCTAAATACATTAGGATATGCGTTGTGGTGCAGTAGATATCGACTCGAAACGAGAACTCAGGGAGTCAAGTTCGAATTCCAGTTATATTCCCTGCATTCACTTACGCACAAATATCCTTGGGAAAGGTATTAATCCTAGACTTCCTTCCAGTTATGGGTTAAACAATAGAACAGATTGGGTTCTAAAGCCTCGGCTGGCAAATAGTTTACCACAAAAAGCAATGACAACCAACTGCGGGATAATCTTCTGCCCTGTCAGTCATGTTTCTTTCCAGACATGATCACCCAAAGCGTGTATCACGTATAGTTCTGAACTGAATGACTTGATACATTAATTCAAGAATAGACGTTAATTCGAAAAATAGGACATTATTTTTCGAAACACCTAATAATATCAGAAAAAATATGAACAAAAAAAATTATATTTGATCATATACAACTGCATTCATTTATGTGCCGTGTTCTACCTGGATGCGGGTGACCATGGCTCTCTACATTTTCCTATTCCTTTTGACTCTTAGTAACGTTTCTCCCTTTTCTGTGCCCGATCCCTCTCCCACCACCCATTCACACATGGGTGGTGGGAGGTAAGTGGCACGCTGCCTTTCCATATTTCTCTAAACCCCGATATGCCATGTGTGAGTTAGGTTTGCTAAGCCATCCGTACTCATTATGTTACTTTCTGATTTTGAACATAGGAATTGTTTTTGTTACTAAGACTTTCTCGTTTCTTACATCAAAAGAATAAACGAAATAAACATCAAAGAAAGAAACAAACAAAAAGAAAGAAAGAAAGAAAGAAAGAAAAAACAAAAACAAGCTAACAACAAAAAGAAAAGAATAAAGATAACAAACGTCAAAGAAAGAAAGAAACAAATAAACAAAAGAAGAAGTAGACTATAAAAAATAAAGTGTAAAAGGAATGAGCGTCAAAGAAAGAAAGAAAGAAAGAAAAAAGAAAAAGAATCTAGAAATAAAATGAAAATAATAAGTGTCAAAGAAAGAAAGAAACGAAGAGGAGAAACAAAGAAAGAAGTAGACTACAAAAAGAAAAGTAAAAAGAATAAGCGTCAAAGAAAGACAGAAGGAAAAAAGAAGGAAAGAAAGAAAAACAACCGAACAACAAAAAGAAAAGAATAAAATAAGCGCCAAATAAAGAAAGAAAATAAGAAAGAAAGAAGAAGACTAAAAAAGAAAGAGTAAGAGTAATAAACGTCAAAGAAAGAAATAGGAAACTACAAAAAAGAAAAAAGAAAAGGAATAAGTGTCAAATAAAAAAAGAAAGAAAAGAGAAAGAAAAAGAAGTTAACAACGAAAACGAAAGTAAAAGGAATGAGCGTCAAAAAAAAGAAAGAAAGAAAGAAAGAAGGAAAGAAAAGAAAGAAAGAAAAAAGAAAAGAAAGAAAAGAAAGAAAGAAAAGAAAGAAAAGAAAAAAAGAAAAGAAAGAAAAAAGGAAGAAAGAAAAAGAAAGGAAGAAAAAGAAAGAAGGAAAGAAAGAAAGAAAAAGAAAGAAAAAGAAAGAAAGAAAAGAGAAAGAAAAAGAAGTTAACAACGAAAACGAAAGTAAAAGGAATAAGCGTCAAAAAAAAAAAGAAAAGAAAGAAAGAAAGAAAGAAAAGGAATCTAACAACAAAAAATAAAGAATAAAGTAATGCACGCCAAACAAAGAATGAGAAAGAAAAAAAACCTAAGAACAAAAAAATAAATAAATAAAATTAATGATTGTCAAAGAAAAAAGAAGCAAACTACAAAATGAAAAGAATAAAAGGAATTAGCATCAAAGAAAGAAAGAAGGAAATAAAGAAAAAGAAAGAAGAAAAGAAAGAGGGAAAGAAAGAAAAAGAAAGAAGGAAAGAAAGAAAAAGAAAGAGGGAAAGAAAGAAAAAGAAAGAAGGAAAGAAAGAAAAAGAAAGAAGGAAAGAAAGAAAGAAAGAAGGAAAGAAAAGAAAGAAAGAAAAGAAAAAGAAAGAAAAGAAAGAAAAAAGAAAGAAAGAAAAAGAAAGGAAGAAAAAGAAAGAAGGAAAGAAAGAAAGAAAAAAGAAAGAAACCGACAAAAGACGAAAAGAATAAAAGAAATAAATGACAATTTTTTTAAAGCTGCTGACAAAAAACGAAGAGAAAAAAATCAAGTAAATAAAGAAAAAGAGGGAAACAAGTTCAATGACAGAAAAATGAAGAAAGAAGTGAAAAAGAGACGAATGAAGTAGCGATTGTAATTCTCACGTTAAATATCCGCCATAAAATAATTGCCATAAACTCAATCAACGTATAAAAGAAATGCAGTCATCTTCCCGCCTCTTGTAATACCGTTAAACGTTTATTGGAAAAAAGTAAAAATAAAAAAAAAGAAAGAACGAAAGTCCCAAACTGTCCATTTTTCATGACTTCCGATTAAGAAGTGATGGCCAGGATATAATACTTCAACGATAACGACAATCTTCTTATGGGTTCCCATCTGTGCCATAGTCTATCTGCCGCTAAACAAAACACAGAGAAGTAAGACAAAGCCAAAGCTAACAGACACATAGAATGTTGATTCTTTAAGCGTAGGTTAGACGCAGCGTAAGGTTGAAAGTATGGGGTCCTCTAAAGCAGATCGAACTCATTCAGTCAATTAAGTGCCATACGTAATACACGCTTTGGGCGATCATGTCTCGAAATTGACATGACTGACTGGCCACAAGATTATCCTGCAGTAGGTTGCAATCGCTTTCTAAGGTAGACTGGTTGCTAGCCAAGGCTATAGAACCCAATCTGTCCTGTTATTTAACCAATAACTGGAGTGAAAAAAGAGGTATTATATTATTATGTAGTAATTAGTGGGGGATTAGTTTATTACTTCATGACATTAGAAAACCGGTCCCCCACTTTATGATCAGTAAAAGCTTTAATCATGATTTAAACAATTATATTCAGTCAGTCAGTTAAGTGCCATACTTGATACACGCTTTGGGCGGTCATGTCTCGAAAGAGGCATGACTCACTTGGCAGAAGATTATCCCGCAGTAGCTTGCCATTGCTTTCTACGGTAGACTGATTGTCAGCCAAGGCTATAGAACCCAATCTGTTTATTATTTAACCCATAACTAGAGGGAAGAGACAGATTAATACCTTTCCCAAAGGTATTTGTGCGTAAGTATATGCAATGAATTCAACTGGAACTCGAACTCGTTACTGAGTTGTAATTGATTTAACGAGACAACCACGCTAACCATTACGCCTTCTGCTTTTTCTATATGCCGTGTTCCTTGAAGACGTAGGCGATCATGGCCTTCCACATCTCCCTATCCCTTGTCGCTCTTAATTCTTTTCCCTTGTTATCCCGCTCAATCCCACTCCATTATTCATCTGCTAAAGTCCATTAAGTATGCCATGTATTGCTTTCCCTGGCCTCTCTTCCACTCTGTTACTTCCGTGAGGATCAGGTTCTCCAAATTGTTGTGGATCTGGGGTTAGATCCAATAAATACACAACGCAGAGCAATACGGTAGAAAATGCAATATAGTGAAGAGAAATATGTACAGGGAAAGTCAGTAGAACGTCGTACAATACGGTTAGTCGAATACGAGAGAATACTGGATAATAAGAGACCTGAGACTTGGCAATGTTACCCTCAAGACTAGATCACTGGGATACACTAACACTGTTAATACTCTGTAGTCCAGTAATGACTATTACTATATATAGTAGTATTTTTCATCGGTGTAAGACTCGTTACAATCGTAGTAGGATTCTTTTTTCCGCAGTGATTGGTAATTTCTCGTCATTGTTTGTGGTCGACCATATGTATAGTTTTATTTGAATCCTTTCTCGTGACTGCTGTTTTTCCCGTAAGTTCTTTTCTTTTTCCTGTTCGGGACCTCGTCGCCACTGTTGTGTTGGTGACTGACTTGAGAACGTATTTTTTCCCCACGTGAACTGCTTGAATCTTCGTCGACACTGTTGTGGTGGCAACTGACTTAAGAACGTATTTTTTCCTCCGCGTGACTGTTCAATTCTTCGTCGCCACTGTTGTGGATCTGGGGTTATATCCAATAAATACACAACGCAGAGTAATACGGTAGAAAATGCAATATAGTGAAGAGAAATATGTACAGGGAAAGTTAGTAGAACGTCGTACAATACGGTTAATCGAATACGAGAGAATACGAGAATAATACGAGACGTGAGACTTGGCAATGTTACTCTCAAGACTAAATCGCTGGGAAACACTAACTCTGTTAATGCTTTATTTACCAACCTTCCCACGCAAGGCTAGATGTGACACATGGTCATTTTATTGTGGGTGTTCCCGGCCATATAGCCGGGCCAAAAAATCTCTGTCTATTTTTCCCCAGTCGTGGATCTACCCTTCGGCGGAACCACGACTGGGTGAGTGCTCTCTGCTCGGAAGCAGAGAGCGCTCTCTACCCGAAGGCAGAGAGCTGACAGTGTCATAGAGTAACACTCTGGTTATGCTCTGTAGTCCACTAATGACTACTACTATATATAGTCTTAGCAAGAGTCCATATTAGTGTACACAGGGTAGGTGCCCCAACACACACCTCCTAAGTTTTTTTTTTATTTTTTTGTTTTTTTATTACTTGAAATGTCCTTTTAATATTTCTTCCTTTTTGGATTAATAATTAGCTGCTCCGTTGTTTTTCTTTTTCTTTTACACCTCCTCTGTTGATGCTTCACCTGCGGCATTTGCATATCAAATGTATCATAGATGGTGTCTAACGCCTCTTCCTCCTAAGGCGTGTTGATTTCGTCTTCCGTTAGCCTTTTTCTTATTTGATTTATATGCCGCTTGTGGGCGAACCTAGGTCCGTCGATCATATCGATCATATTTCCAATCCGTCTTTTGATGACGCCTGCTTCCCAGAATGACATGTTATTTTTGTAAGTTTTGAAAAAAAAACTTTTTCGTTTTGATTAAAGGTTCGCTTTGGTGTGATGATTGCTGGTACGTGTTCTTTTTGATTTGGAATTAATTTGTCGAACACCGACCTCACTTTCCGTGCAAACATCAAGTCGGCGGGTGACAGTACCGATGGTGCTGATGTATTTGGTATTATTATGTACACCTGTAAAAGATTGCTGGAGAGCTTTTCTTGTTGGCGTACCCGACGCTTTTTTAGGGTGTCTATGTGCGTTGTGGTGCATTGGATATCGGCTCGGAACGAGAAATCGGGGAGCCGAGTTCGAATTCCAGCCGAATTCATTGCATTCACTTACGCGCAAATACCATTGGGAAAGGTATTAATCCGTCTATTCCTTCCAGTTATGGGTTAAATAACAGGACAGATTGGGTTCTATAGCCTTGGCTAGCAACCAGTCTACCGCAGAAAGCAATGGCAAACTACTGCGGGATAATCTTCTGCCCAGTCAGTCATGTCTCTTTCGAGCGTGTATCACGTATGGCACTTAACTGACTGACAAAGCGCTCTGCCAGGCCATTTGACCTTGGATGATATTGAGGGGTTCAACCTGAAATGTCAGGTAGAATTCTTTAAATTCTTCCGAAGTGAATTGAGTCCCATTGTCCCTCACTAGATAGTCGACAACGCCGAAACGAGCGAATAGCTCATGTAAATAGTTTATTGTGTTTCTTGTCGTTGGTCTCTTGCATTGAAACATTTCAGGCCTCTTCGAATAACTATCCACAACTACCAAATATTATATACTCCATCAATAAGACTAGCGTAGTCAATATGGATCCTTGACCAGGGTCGATGCGTTTTCGGCAAAGATTTGTGTGTTATTGGCGGTGATTTAGCTGCTAGGGCACAGCCCTTGCATTTATCCACCATGTTAACAATATCTGTATCCATTTTTCGGCCATTAAGCTCTTCATTCGGTTCCTATCAGGGTGTCTTGTATGGAAATCTTTTAACATCCTTTTCTGTAAAGTTTTTGGTACGACTACCCTATCACTACAGCTTTCTGCAATATTTTGATCTTTTTCAGCGATTTTCGTTTTTGTCTCTTTTATGAATTCATCCTTTATAGCTTCGTATTTGATTTCTTTTAATGATATGGGCAGCTCCCTAATTGTGCTACACAGTGTATTTTCTAATTCTCCTTCAGATCTTAGTGCAACAATAACGGAGTCTTCAAGCGGGTTTATCTGTTGAGAAATCAGTCTCAATAGACCGTCCGCATGTCCAATTTTGCTAGAAGGTAAATATTGCAATTTAAAATTGTAATTTAATAAAATAGTACCCCACCTCAACAGTCGGTTTGCTGTGTACGTGGGTAGACCTTTTTTTAAATCATATATTATAAGTAATGGTTTGTGGTCTGTCTGAAGGGTGAAGAATCTTCCGTTGATATATCTGTGGAATTTAGTTACAGCAAATATGATGCCTAAAGCTTCTTTCTCTATCTGAGAGTAGCTTCTCTCAGCTGGAAGCAGTGATCTACTAGCGTAGGTGATCGACTTTATAGTTCCGTTTTCCATCTTATGTAATATGCACGCTCCGATCCCGTGCGAACTCGCGTCGTTTGCTATCAGTATCTCCAATTTTGGATCATAATGTGTCAGAAATAAATCGGACGTCAGTATTTTTTTAATTATTTCAAATGCCTGTTGGCATTCGTTTGACCAAACCCAGGCCTTATACTTTTTTTTAGTAGCTCCTTAAGGGGTGTTCGAAGATTGTGTAAATTCGGTATGAAATCTTAGTAGAAGCCGACTAGTCCCAGAAAACTCTGTAGCGATGCAATATTATTTGGTGCCGGCATATTTTTGATCGCCGAAAATCTAGTTGGATCAGGCTTTTTGCCATCTTTATTTATTATATGGCCCAAGTATTTAATCTCTTCGAAGAAGAAATCGCACTTTACATCTTTGACCTTAAACCCGTAATTGCGAATTTGTTCAAAAACTTTTTTTTATATGTTTAGTGTGCTGCTCATTCGTTTCAGTTTTTATTAAAATGCCATCAAGATAAGCTATAGCGAAATCGAATTCCGCCAACATCGTATCCATGACTTGCTGAAAAATAGCGGGGGCTACTTTTACGCTAAACGCTAATCTTTCATATTTGCATAGACCTCTATGCGTGTTGATGCATAAGAGCTTCGAGCTTTTTTCGTCTACAGGAATCTGTAGATATGCCTCGCTCAGTTCTATTTTGGAGAAATATCGGCCTCCGTTTAATTTTGTAAATACTTCTTCCGGACTCGGAAGTGGGTAATGGTAATCATTTACTGTCTCATTCAAACCTGTCGAGAGATCCGCGCATGCGCGTATTTCCCCAGACTTTTTTTTAACGTAAACGGCAGGTGCTGCCCAATGGTTTTATTCCACCTTGGATATAATTCCCGAGCAGGTTAATCTGTCCAGTTCGCTGTTTATTTTTTCTAGTGCAGCGAAAGGCACATTTCTTTTTTTTCCTAAATACTGATTGAGCATTTTTCTTTAACAGTATTTTCGTCGACATTTCTTTGCATCTGCCTAACCCGTCCGAGAATACTTCGGGAAAGTTCTTTTTTAATTCTGACTTTATGTTTTCGGTTTCCGTAGTTAGGCTTTCGATTTTTTTTACAATACAAGCTAATTGGTAAGTCTGAAAGGTTAAATTTTTGCATCCAGTCAGTTCCAAACAAGTTGTTGGAATTTTTTAATACGTACATTTTTAAATTTTTTTGTAACTCCATTGAATGTCACGTTCAAAATCACTTCTCCTTCAAAATTTATTTTCTTTCCCGTGACCGATCTCGCCATTTTTTTTTTTGTTTTTAATAGAGTAAGTTTATTCAGACGTCTCTATGTTTAGAAGCTAATTATTAAAATGTCCGATCCGGAGTCTAACTGCATGCTTACAATTTTGTTTAACATTTTGAGTTGTTAGTAATTTCGAATGTTAGTACCTTCGTCTTCCTCGGTCCTTGTTACTTTCACTCTACTGCTTCTGCATTTAGAGGCTTTATGTTCCTTTTTGTGACAGTTTCGACATGTTTTAAATTTAAAAGGGCAATCCTGATACCAATGGTATTCACCACATCTATAACAAGGGATTGGAGGGGGTTTCTTCTCTGATCTTCTAAACGATCTAGTAGGCGAATGCCAGTTTTTCCTTTTTTTTTTGGTCATTTGAGGGGGAGAGGAAAAGCGTGTTTTCCTCTGTATTTTTTTTATGTTATCTACTCCATCTTCTTCAATGTTCCTCGAATAATTTTTTATGCTTATGCACTGCTGGCAATATTCAGCTAATTTTTGTAGAATTAGATTTTGCTCGTTTTCTAATTTTGCTAAAATTCTCCTTCTCATTTCTGCATCGTTATTTGCAATCAAACCTTGTACAAAGACTAAGCATTTGAAATTATCTGTCGTGAGTTCTGCTAGTCTAAATTCGTCGCATAGTTTATTCACCACTGATGCGAAAGTGGTGTTGTCTTCGTCATCTTTTTTTCGTAAATTTAAACATTTTCATCTCTTATGGAATAGAGATGTCTTTGGACTAAACAGTTCTGTTAATAGTTTTATGGCTTCAGCAAATTTTAACTCACGCGTTTTCTTTGGCGCTATACGAAGAGATAAACGTACTTTCTTCTCATCCGACCAGCTGCTACAATCGACTTCATAAAAGTCCAGGTAACGTCTGTAATATAGAGCAAATGTTTTTCCTCATCCGGGTCGCAATTAAAGTTTGCTATAGAGTTCCAATTTGTATTTTGTGCGAATGTGTTTTCGTCTTCTTCATTTTTATCCTTTGCCAGTTTAGCTTGTCGGATTAATTCTTGTGTCTTTTGTTATTGTTCATTGTTTCTCTCGTCAACTTTCTGTTGTAATTCCAGCTGTTTTTGTAAAAATTCGAACTGTATTTTTTGCTGTTGCTCTTATATTTGAAGATGTTTCTTCTCATTAAGTTGCTGTTGCTCCATTAAAGTTTTTTGGAATTCGAGCTGTATTTTTTCGTTTCGTTCTTGTTGGCTCATCTGGAGATTCACCAGTTCTACTATCGTTGCTTTAAAATCTTCCATTTTACCGAAGGTGGAAAATTTTTTGCTGTTTTTTCTCTGCGTATTAATTTTGTTTATCGTATTTTTCCTCCGTGTAAGACTCGTTACAATCGTAGTAGGATTCTTTTTTCCGCCACTGCAGTAATTGATAATTTCTCGTCACTGTTTGTGGTCGACCATATGTAGAGTTTTATTTGAATCCTTTCTCGTGACTGCTGTTTTTCCCGTAAGTTCTTTTCTTTTCTCTGTTCGGGACCTCGTCGCCACTGTTGTGTTGGTGACTGACTTGAGAACGTATTTGTTTCCCACGTGAACTGTTTGAATCTTCATCGCCACTGTTGTGAATCTGGGGTTAGATCCAATAAATACACAACGCAGAGCAATACGGTGGAAAATGCAATATATTGAAGAGAAATATGCACAGTGGAGGTTAGTAGAACGTCGTACAATACGGTTAGTCAAATACGAGAGAATACTGGATAATACGAGACGTGAGACTTGGCAATGTTATCCTCAGGACTAGATCGCTGGGATACACTAACACTGTTAATGCTCTGTAGTCCACTAATGACTACTACTATATATAGTCTTAGGAAGAGTTCATATTAGGGTAAACAGGTAAGGTGCCCCAACACAAACCCTCTTTCCTCATTTCATGTCCCAAAAGCTTTAGCCGTATTTTCCTGATGTTAAGTATCAGTTTCGTCCTCTCCAAAACCTCGTCGTTGCTCACGGATTCCGTCCATGGTATCCTCAGCATCCTTCTGTAGAATCGCTACTGAGTTGTAATTGGTCTAATGAGACAACCATGTTTACCATTACAGCACATCGCGATAAAATAGCTTAATACACATGGGATAATTAAAATGATAAAAGTCTGTGCTTACTTACCCTGTTCATTGAATTCTCAGTATTTTTCAGTAGAACATTATTTTCGTTGACTCAAGTTTACTCGCCATTTGTGGTTCATCATTCATTATCATGCAAAGGAATTGATGCCACATAACAATTGACTACACTTTTCTTTGTTTCTAATACAATGTTCTCCTCAGGCTTCTCGATAAGGTTCAGAGGAGGGTCTATAATGTGATAGATACCGACTTGGCAGACCGCCTGCAGTCTCTCTCCCACCGGCGCGACGTGGCTTCCCTGTGTCTCTTCTATAAATACTTTCACGGCTTCTGCTCCGATGAACGTAGATCACTAGTGCCCCCTAAATACGAATTTGAACGAGATACTAGATTAGCAACTAGATCCCACCCTTTTACAGTGAAACCGATAAAATGCAGCCGTAACTTCTACTCTAACAGTTTCTTTTCTCGCACTTCCCGACTGTGGAATTCTCTTCCAAACGATTGCTTCCCCGACGGCAAAAATCTCCAGGAGTTTAAATGTAAGGTCAATAGACACCTCTAACACACTAACCTGCTCCCATTCTATCAAACACTCTTCCCATCTGCCCAACCCTCATCCTCACTATCCTTATTCATCTGTCACCTTCCTCCTGTCTAACCACTCCTTCTCTTTACCTTCCCCTATGTAGCCCCATGCGCAATAGTGGCAGTGGAATGCCTTGCTTGGGGTGAGATGATTAAAAAAAACCAAAAAAAAAACCTGGATATTGCATGTTTTGAGGGGCATGGGACCACCTTTTTATTTCTGTTGTTCCTAGGTTCAGCCTACCCCGGACTTAGGGTCCCATTTATGTCCAAATGTTGACCGCTCCGGATGTGTGCTGTGGCGCAGTGGATATCGACTCGGAACGAGAAATCGGAGAGCTGAGTTCGAATTCCAGTTGAATTCATTGCATTCACTTACGCGCAAATACCCTTGGGAAAGGTATTAATCCGTCTATTCCTTCCAGTTATGGGTTAAATAGCAGGACAGATTGGGTTCTATAGCCTTGGTCGACAACCAGTCTACCGCAGAAAGCATTGGCAACCTACTGCGGGATAATCTTCTGCCCAGTCAGTCATGTCTCTTTCGAGACATGATCGCCCAAGCGTGTATCACGTATGGCACTTAACTGACTGGTGACCGCTCCAAACAAAACCTTCTTCTTCTTCTTCTTCTTCTTCTTCTTCTTCTTCTATGAACCGTGTTTTGTTTTTTTTTGTTTTTTTTGCCTACCACATCTCTCTATCCCTTGTAACACTTAACACCCTTTCTCTTGTTACCCCTCCAAAACCCTGCTCTGCCATCCGTTTGCTCAAGCCCATAAATCTAGACTATAAATGTATATAAATGTAAACTAGCATGGCCTGAAAGTGAGGGATTAGTTTATATAGTGATTATTATATAGGATTCATCCCCCACTTCATATTTTACTGGAATATTATAAATTAAGTTTTATACGTCTATGGAGGCTTCTCCTTCTTCTATGTACCGTATATATAGGATGTATGCGATAATGGCCGTCCACATCTTCCTATCCCTGGTAGCTCTTAACGCCCTTTCTCTTGTTACCTCTCCAAAACCCTGCTCTGCCATCCATTTGCTCAAGCCTATCAAATATTTTCCCGCATTGCTTTCCCCTGTCTCTCTTCCCCTCTATCTGTCCTGTGAGTATCAAATTCTCCAAATCTTCCTTCTTCATTACATATCCCAGAAACTTAAGCTTCCTTTTTCTGATATTAAGTATAAGTTTCCTTTTCGTTTCCATCCTTTCTAAAACCTCGTTGTTGCTCAAATGTTCGGTTCGTGATATCCTCAGCATCCTTCTGTAAAACCACATTTCGGTTGCTTCAAGTCTTTTCTATATCTTTGATGAGATCGTCCAGCATTCGCTGCCATATTGAATTACAGACATCATATAACAATCCAGTACTCTCTTCTTTGTTTTCAGCGACATTTTCCTGTCTCTTAATATTCTACCCGGCTTCTGGAATGCTTCCTTAGTCATGCCAATATACCTTCGGATCTCATCGTCGCAATTTCTGTTAACAAAACACAACGAAAGAATAAAAATACATTTTGATAGTAAAAATAGCAGCAAACATTGTTATAAAAAACAACCAGCAGCATATATTCATAGTAAAATGACCATCAATGTTCACTCGATTCGTCCATGTAATTCTCAGTATCCTACTGTAGAACAATATTTCTGTTGTCTTCAGTTTCTCTTCAATTTGTTGGGGAACGGTAATACAGTTAGCAGTCCCGTACTTGAGAATATTGAAACACATCTTAAGGGTGTGACAATTTTATTTCCGTCAGTATAACGCAATTTTATTGTTCCTGTTGTCTTCACAGAATTTAACAGCCTAATTTTATATTTTTCCATACGATAATTAAACGCAATTTTCCATCTTATGCTGTGACTTGTTGGGTAAAATCTCGACCTTAACTCCGGACTTCATTTTTATTGGGTCATCAAAAATATTTGAATAAAGACTTTTATTTTCAACATTAAATTTATTGAGGAATATATTTGCTGCTCTTGCCCGCTATCTTCTTCCATCTTTAAAGTAATTTCATAAGTTAATGATTTATCTTTGTAAATAAAAAAAACAAACAACAATTCTTGGTACCTTTTGCAGTCTTCCAAAGAATTTGAATCTAATCTAACGTAAACTTATTTATAAATGGAACTTTGTCTGTGTGCCTGTGTGTCCGTTACCTATAGACTCCGAAACGGCTGAACTGATCTTCTTGAAAATTTACACAGTTGTACTATAAGCGTCTGCGAGTGTTCTCAGCTAGGTTTTGTGTCGAGGTACCCACAATAAATATAAAAAATCGATAATCGAAAAATTCGGATTATAGGAGTGGTCCGATTTTAATCAAATTTGATACACTCATAGACAAAGACATAAGAAACGATATTCAGAAGTTTCAAGGTTACAGTTCTTACAATGGTGCAGAAAATCGATAATATATATATATATTTTTTTTTTCAGCCCTTTTAGTTTAGTTTTTGCTTCGGGTTTGGCTCTAAGTAGATATAATTGTAGTTCTTAGTCTCAGCCATGATATCATTTATTCAGAGGACTTATTTAGCCTTCAAAATTCAGTTTACGACAAAAAAATCTTATTTGATATCGATACCAGGAAATCAAAATTTAACTTACATCCATTCATTTCTCTTTCAGTCTACGGTTTCACTTTAACTAGAAACAACTATTGCTTTTTAGTCTTTCGTACCAACATTCAAAGTGTCTGAGCTCCAGGACCATGGATTAGTTTTAAAGCTTTCATTACACCCGAGCAACGCCGGGCTTTACTCCTAGTATTTTATATATAGTGTATTGAGGCCACAGATAATTTTCTTAACATATACTGCTAAATATAACAGACAATTAATGTCTATTATGTTTAATCATGAGCCGTTCTAAACATCGTATTTTGGCTTTAATTTCAGGCGAAAATAAAGACAAAAATTGTCCAACATTTGGATATTTTTTATTATGCTGGTTCTTTATTTTCAGCTCACGTGAGCCATCTTCAGAGAGGTTTACAGGGGCGTTAACATAAAGACATCCACTATCAAAGGGGATTTTATCTTGTGTTGACATAATACATTGATATGCAATGATAACAGTTACCGAATAGCAGATGCAATTCGTAAAATTGTAATGCGGTTCTATGTAATGTAGTGTATCAATTTACATACCCGTTCAAAGATTGTATCTCTGGTACTGTAAAAGCATATCAATACGGAGGAAGTTTATAGAAAAAAAAAAGGAGAGGGTGAAGGGGAATTTAAGAAAGAAAAAAATTAAAGATTTGTCGTCCAGCTTAGGTACATAGGGGTAGAGAAAAGGATTTAAGCGTCGATATTAGAAAAAGACTTCTAGATTACGTCTGTATTGAAGAATCAAAAAATCAAAATTTAACCGTGTCACAGGAATAGAAGTGGTGGGGGGAGGAGAAAGCGAAAGAAAATGGGGTAGACAGAGGAAAAGTTAAAAAAGATATTAGGCATAAATAAATAAATAAATAATATTATTTACATCAAGCCCTCCACCGAAACAATTTTTAATATGAATAAAATTATTATTAATAGGATCTCGTTTACATGCTTTTCCTTTTTGGGATTTAATATATCTATCTATCTATCTATCTATCTATCTATATATATATATATATATATATATATATATATATATATAGTTGTAAGAAAGTGATAGAACACGTAGATTTTGAACCCACTGTTCAAGCATTTACTTTTATAAAGCGTGCTCGATACAAAGTAGAGCTTTATATTGTAATGATTGTTACAATGGTTTATAAAAGCATAGTATTACTATACAAAAATCCTCGTGTTTCAGAGCACAAGTGCCCTTCGTCTGGTGATTAGTGGAAATTAAAATAAATGGTGAAAACGATTCATTCTTGGGAATGTGATATATAAGTGATGTGTGGGATGGGAATTTAGTATGTCTAAGCCGGTCTGTCGGCAGTTTGTAACCATAGAGATACAGCTTTGGGTTAGGAGAGGGGGGCGGGGTATTTTAGTTTTGAACAGGTCACTTTTTAGTTTTGTCTCGGTAATTCTTATATTGGGATGTTAGGTTTTTTAAAAAAGGGTAGACACTTTTTATTTTATTGCTATCTATGAGTGAAGGAAATACAGTGACTTTTTAGTGTTGTATGGGTTTATTTTATTGAATTAAAATAATTTTTTTTGTGGATTAAAGATGGATATTAATTAATTTTTGGAGAAGATTATTTTATGTGAATGAGGTATTTAGTGGGGCCACATAATACTTCAAATAGGTAAATAATTTTACCTGTAATGAATCGTTTTCACCATTTATTTTCAATTCTATTAATCAGCAGAAGAAGGGCACTTGTGCTCTAAAACACGAGGATTTTGTGTAGTGACACTATGCTTTTATAAACCATTGTAACAAACATTACAATATATATAACCAAGTATAGGGTACGTATGAATGGAATAATATTCATTGTCCAAAGAAACACTATTCTTAAAAAAGTGCTCAATACAAAATAGAGCTATTAATATTTATTCAGAAATTATAACATGGTGATGTTATGATATCACTACAAAAGTAGCTATTTTGTTTCGACACTTCTTGTGCCTTGTCAAGTGATGTGGTTTATTTCAAATTGAATGGTTTTAAAAGGTTAAAAACAAGCAAGACCCCTTTAATCAGGGAGGCATTGTTGTATGTACAATGGGAACCAATCAGAGTAAAGCAACTTCTAATTTGGAGAATATGTGGGCAGACTTAAAAATGGTGGGCATTGGTATTAAAATTTGATTAAATTCAGATCAGCATTAGTAATTAACTATTAAATCTAATTTATTTTTGTTACATATATATATATATATATATATATAGATACAAACAAAAACAAATCGATAAATAGATCAATATGAATGAACTTTAACTGGATAGATAGATAGATAGATAGATAGATAGATAGATAGATAGATAGATATGAACAGACTGGGATAGATAGATAGATAGATATGAACAGACTGGGATAGATAGATAGATAGATAGATAGATAGATAGATAGATAGATAGATATGAACAGACTGGGATAGATAGATAGATAGATAGATAGATAGATAGATAGATAGATAGATAGATAGATAGATAGATAGATAGATAGATAGAACAGACTGGGATAGATAGATAGATAGATAGATAGATAGATAGATAGATAGATAGATAGATATGTGATATCAAAAGACGAAAAATGCAAAATATATTTTAAACACACACACACACACACACACACACACACACACACACACACACACATATATATATATATATATATATATATATATAACCAAGTATGGGTAGAATAATATTCCTTGTCCAAAGAAACATTATTTTTAAAAAAAAGTGCTCAATACAAAGTAGAGCTAATAATATTTATTCAGGAATTATAAAATGGATATGTTACACTATCACTACAAAAGTAGCTATTTTGTTTCGACAGTTCTTGTGTCTTGTCAAGTGATGTGGTTATTTTAAATTGAATGGTTTTAAAAGGTTAAAAAGAAGCAAGGCCCCTTTAATCAGCGAGGCATTATTGTATGTACAATGAGAACATATCAGAGTAAAGCAACTTCTAATTTGGAGAATATGTGGGCAGACTTTAAAATAATCTTGGGGGCATTAGTATTAATATTTATTAAATTGAGATCAGCATTATTAATTAACTATTATATCTACTTTATTATTGTTGCGAAATTTAAAAACATTTTCTAAGTTTAACAATTTATTAGATTTAGAAAGTTATTCATATATTAAACCAGGAAGAGAAAGAATGCATACATAAATAAACCTACAAACATCCACACATAGAAAAATAGACAAGTATATTCACAAACACTGGCAAACAGACACATATACAGATTAATATACCCACGCATATATACATACACAAATTACAAAATTTAACTTTTATCGACTTGTCAATTTGTCTGTTAAATTTTGAAGCTCTATTTGTACACATACTAAATTGCTACCTCTTGGATACAGTCAAGGCGAATTCGTAACGTGACCAGCCTTGAATGAATGAGGTCGGGACAGGCACAATCATATTTCAATACATGAACATATAAACAGAATTAGATACATACTTACGCAAATACACAAGCTAAAATTAAATATTGGGTACATCGTTGCCATGTGTTATATTGTTTTTGCCGACCGTTCGACCCGATATTGATCGGCGTGTTGTATAGTTATGTGGTGTTCTACTCGACATCGGTTTTCGCGGGGTCAGGGAATTATAAATAGTTAGGAAACTGTGTGGGACGTGGGCCTTGAGTATCATGGTTATTAATTGTTGGTTTGACAGTCGGTGCTATGGGTGTTGGGCTTTGGCCGGATGATTTGTACTGGTTTGGGCTCTGTCGATAAAAGCTACATTTTGTAATTTGTGTATGTTTATATACGTGGGTATATTAATATGTATATGTGTCTGTGTTTGTGAATATACTCGTCTATTTTTCCATGTGTGGATGTTTGTAGGTTTATATGTATTAATCGTTTCACCCCAAGCAAGGCATTCCACTGCCACTATTGCGCAAGGGGTTACATAGGGGAAAGTGATGAGAAAGAGTGGTTAGTTATAGGAAATGTCGAAAGGAGGGTGGTAGACGGATGAGGATACCGAGGATGGAGGTTGAGTAGATGGGAAGAGTGTTTGAGAGAATGGATGCAAGTTAGTGTGATAAGAGGTGTCTATTGACCTTACATTTAAATTCCTGGAGATTGTAGTTGTCGGGGAAGCAAGTATATGGAAGGGAATTCCACAGGCGGGAAGAGCGAGAAAAGAAGCTGTTAGAGTAGAAATTGAGGTTACATTTTATCTGTTTTTTCTTTGTGAAATGGTGGAACCTATTTGCTAATCTAGTATCTCGTGCAAATTCATACCTAGGGGGCACCAGTGATCTAAGTTCACCGGAGTAAAAGCCGTGAAATTATTTTTAGAAGAGGTACAAGAAAGCCACATCACGCCGGTGGGAGAGTGACTGCACACACACACACACACACACACACACACACACACACACATATATATATATATATATATATATATATATATATATATATTGTTACAAAGAGTTTATCTCTTTAACAGAGCAGATTTATGCCGACTTCGAAATTTGCTGAGCCTGACGAGTGAGAATACAACTTCTTATAACTATCAATGCTCTATCTACACCCGATATCGAGCACTTTATGAAAAAAGTATCTACATTCCAAAATACAGTAACCAGTAATAACCACTGAAAATAACAACCTTGGCGTTAAATACTATCACAATTAAACTATATATATATTAAGAAAGCGACAGAACAACGTAGATTTTAAACCCACTGTTCAAGCATTGACTTTTATAAAGAGTGCTCGATACAGAGTAGAGCTTTATATTGTAATAGCTGTTACAAAAATATTTAAACATAATATTGTAATAGTTGTTTATAAAAGCATAGTATCACTACACAAAATTGTTCATGCTTCGGAGCACATCCGCTCCTCTTCGGGTGATATGTAGAACTGAGAATAAATGGCGGAAACGATTTATTTTTGGGAATGTGATATGTAGGTGATGTGGGCAATGGGAATTTAGTATGTTTAAGCTGGTCCGTGGGCAGTTTGTAACCATAGAGATACAGATTTGGGTTAGGAGAAGGATGCGAGGTGGCTTAGTTCTGGGCAGGTCACTTTTTAGTTTTGTCTGAGTAAATCGTATAGTGGGATCTTAGATTTTTTAAATGGGTAGGTGATTTTTATTTGACTCCTATCTATGAGTGGATGAAATACAGTTACCTTTTAGTATTGTATGGGTTTATTTTATTTTATTAATCTAATATTCATTTCTTTATTTTATGGATGAAACATGGATATTAATTAACTTTTGGAGAGGATTATTTTATCTGAGTAAGGTATCTAGTGGGACTACATAATACTTCAAATAGGTAAAGAACTGTAACTGTAAGTTGATTTTTTATATTAGAGCACCAGTTATAACTGACACCTTTTGATAAATTAAATTTTAACGAGAAATAATTTCGATGTTTACATTACACTGTTAATTCATCCCTACGGTTCAATAGTTCCCCATTGTTAGCGTACCTTAGAATGTGCAGCTTTTCACTCAGGCATAAATGGCAGATGTCGTTAAACGAGTTACAGATTCTATTTTTTTCCAGGATTTGCCATTTTACTTTGGGTGTCTTATTTGTGTCCTTTAATTTCCAAAAATATGCAGTAAGGGATGTTTGGTTTTTAAATGAAGTTAAGTGCATATACCAGCGTTGCTTAAAAGTATTCTTTGTAGATCCAATGTAGACTTTATTAACGGGTTTTCAATTGATGTTATATGGCATTGATAAACAATTGAATTTATTTTACATCTATTTTGTAGTTGGCACTTATTAGGGTTTCGATATTTGCATAAGTTGGTGTTATTGTTCTCTTTATTATTTTGATAGTTATTGTTATTTTGATTAACGTACTGATTTAAGATATATTTAGTATGATTTGTAATGATTTTTCCAATGCTATTTGTGCGACTATAACTTAATTTAAGTGTATTTTTGTAAAATATTTACTTAGAGGGTTGTTAGTAGGGAAGTATTTTTTAATTAAATTGAGGAACTTCAGTTCTAACTTGGTGTTGACCATTAGGGTTAAAAGTGGGTATGCACCAAATGATTTTTCTATTTCTATTTTTCCTGTTATGGTTATAATTTGTTATGTACTTGATATCCGGGTTTTTGTAGACACTATTTTTTAGGAACTTATGATGAAAACTTTTATGTTTATTAAATATTTCTTCACTGGAAGAGTTTTTACTAATTCTATATTCTGTAGAGGAGGGTATATGTTTGATTATACTTGAGGGGTGATTTGACTTTGGGTGAATGTGTAATGGATATTCGTTGGGTTTTATGTATGGTTGGTGAATATTATTTACTTACTACTTTAAAAAAAAGTTGATTATTACTTTTAGATTTAAACTTTTGAATTCTCTGTGGATGAGTCTTCTTATTTTGTCTGTTTTAAAATGTGTAGAATTTTGTACTAATATAAGACCATCATCTGTATATAACCCTATGTCTTGTGTGTTTATGTTATGGCGTGCAGTAAGATTGTATAGTGAAAATAAGCTAATGAGATTGGAAGACTCTGTAGAGTCTAACGCATCATTGTAATGTCAAATTGGTTATCAGAGTTACTTTTGATCCATTGTTCTTGATTATGGATAAGAACAGATGTCTTATATTCATCTATCATATATTCATATCTATCTTATATTCATCTATTTGTGACATATCTATCATAAATATATTTATATTTGTGATAGATACCGATTTGGCAGACCGCCTGCAGTCTCTCTCCCACCGGCGCGACGTGGCTTCCCTCTGTCTCTTCTATAAATACTTTCACGGCTTCTGCTCCGATGAACTTAGATCACTGGTGCCCCCTAAATACGAATTTGCACGAGATACTAGATTAGCAACTAGATCCCACCCTTTTACAGTGAAACCGATAAAATGCAACCGCAACTTCTACTCCAACAGTTTCTTTCCTCGCACTTCCCGACTGTGGAATTCCCTTCCACACGATTGCTTCCCCGACGGCTACAATCTCCAGGAGTTTAAATGTAAGGTCAATAGACACCTCTAACACACTAACCTGCTCCCATTCTATCAAACACTCTTCCCATCTGCCCAACCCTCATCCTCGCTATCCTTACTCATCTGTCACCTTCCTCCTGACATTCCCTATGTCTAACCACTCCTTCTCTTTACCTTCCCCTATGTAGCCCCCATGCGCAATAGTGGCAGTGGAATGCCTTGCTTGGGGTGAGATGATTAAAAAAAAAACCCTTGGTTAATTCCGAATGATATGTGGCGAATTCCAGTGCCAAAGTGAAGAGATATTGACGGGTAATAGTCAACTATGTCAAACTGACTTAAAAACAGTTGTTTTTTTCCTTTATATATATATATATATAGTCATCCGCAGACAGATCTGTTTCGCTGTATCACAGACCATAAGTACGGTTAGACAGCCGATTGCTTTTTTACCCATGAATGAAACCCGACTGAACTGGCGTCAGTCGGCGATTCTACCTCTGAGCTACGAGCGTTCTGTAGAAGGAAGCAGACCTTTTAGCGTGTATATTATCATTATATAGCTTAGAATGTTCTAATTCATTGCTGAATGAACGATGCGTAGATGCCAGAGTAGCTACTGTTATTAATAAAAACAAAATGAAAACTCATCCTAGTCAGCGCGTGTCGTCCTCTGATGGACTTAATCAGGGCAAATATAAAGATTTTTTTTTATTTCTAATTTTCTATAGTTCTGTATTTTGGCTTGGGGAAGTCAAATATGTTGGCTTGAAAATTTATTTATATTGGATTCATACATTTTTTTAAATTTTAATCATTTCACCCCAAGCAAGGTACCACCACTGATGCGCAGGGGGCTACATAAGAGTAAAATTTTAGACAGGAGGAGAGTGAAGAGAAAGACGAACCAGTTACAGGGGGTGTCAGAGAGAGGGCAAGAGAAGGATGGGGACACAAGTGTGAAGACAGTTGCGAAGGTAGAGAGAAAGAAAAAGGACAAGATATATGGAGTGATGTAGAAAGGATTGGAGTCAAGTGGATAAGAGATGGGAATTGTCATTGCATTTAAATTCCTGGAGGTTGTAACAGTCAGTTCATCTAAGAACCAAACGCATTCACTAAAATAGGTTTACATTTTTTATGGAAAAATTTTTATCGTGGCATGTTAAAATAACTCACCCACCGCCATTCCTCTAACAATTATTTCCTTTTTATCGTAGATAAGGCATACACACAAGTATAGCTTTTAATTCTGACTTTATTCCTCCGCGTCAAGAATTGAAAAAACGGTTACGAATTGTTTTTAAATTTCCGTAATTTAAATAATTTTATCATCAGAGAGAAACCATCGCCTGACGAAGTACAATTTTTAATACTGAAACATGAATGCTTTTGTGTAGCGCTGTAAAACGACTTTATAATAACTACTTATAAGAAACATTAATATATATTACAAGTACTTTCATGGCTTCATTTCTACAAGTACTTTCATGGCTTCTCTACAAGTACTTTCATGGCTTCTGCTCCGATGAGCTTAGATCACTGGTGCCGCCTAAGCACGAATTTACACGAGATACTAGATTAACAACTAGGTCCCACCCTTTTACAGTTAAACAAATAAGATGTAACCGTAAATTCTACTCCAACAGCTTCTTTTCTCGCGCTTCCCGCCTGTGGAACTCCCTTCCACAAGTCTGCTTTCCCGACAGTTACAATCTCCAGGTGTTTAAATGTAGGGTCAATAGACACCTATCACACTAACTCCCTACTATTCTCACAACACTCTCATCTACCCAACCCTCATTCTCGGTATCCTCACCCGCCTATCACCCACCCTCTGTTATTTCCTATATTTAATCAGCCTTTCTCCACTCTACGTAGCCCTCTGCACAGTAGTGGCAGTGACATGCCTTGCTCGGGGTGAAACGCTTATAAAAAAAAAAAAATATATATATATATATATATATATATATCAGTAAGGAATAAACAGGATTTTGATGACATTTTATAGACTAAAATTCTAAAATAACCGGTTTCTGGGAAATTAAACTTGAGGGAATTTGGAACGAAACCGGTTGTTAATTTTAGTTTTTAGTGTATCGCGGCTCTTCTTATAGTATAGAAGATATGGAATTGTGATGGACAAACGGACGGACACGGCTCGTATTATATTATAGAAGATATGAAATTATAAGGTACGGACAGACGGACAAACGTGGCTCTTATTATAGTATAGGAGATATGAAATTGTGATGGACGGACAGACGGACGGACACTGCTTGAAATATAGTATAAAAGATATGAAACTCTGACAGACGGATTGACGGACAGATGCAGCTTTTATTATAGTATAGAAAATATGAAATTGTGACGTACGGACGCGATCTTATTATAATATAGATTAGTAATTTTGCTATAAAAAATGATCAACAATATATTTTCATAGCAAAATGACCAACAATACATTTATTATAATAAAATAACGAACAATACATCTGTAGCTGAAGGCATAGAATTGCGTACAAAATATATTTCTGCGGTAGACTAGTTGCCAATCAATTTTTCATAGTAAAAATCATTTCCAACCTGTTATTTAACCCATAATTGGAAGGAAGAGACAGGTTAACACCTTTCCCATGGATATTTGTGTGTAAGTGAATGCAACGAATTCAATTGGAATTTGAATTCGGCTCACGGATTTCTTGTTCCGAGACGATATCCACTGCACCGCAACACACACCCAAGTCTAGTCAGTATAGTACTGCGCTTAAATTCATAAAGTAATGGCAACCTACTGCGAGAAAATCTTCTGCCCAGTCAGTCGTGTCTCTTTCATGACATGATCGCCCAAGCGTTTATCACGTATGGCACTTGACTGACTGGCTGAATATAATAGTTGGAATCATGATTAAGGCATCTATTGGTCATAAAGTGAGGGATCGGTTGTCTATTGTCATGAAGTAATAAACTGATCCCCCACTAATGACTATGTAATATTATAATACATCTCTTCTCACACCAGTTATTGGTTAAATAACAGGACAGATTGGGTTCTATAGCCTTGGTCGGCAACCAGTCTACCACAGAAAGTAATAGCAACCTACTGTGGGATAATCTTCTGACCGGTCAGTCATGTCTCTTTCGAGACATGATCACCCAAGCGTGTATCACGTATGGCACTTAACTGACTTGCTGAAGATAATAGTTGGAATCATGAATAAGGCATCTACTGGTCATAAACTATAGATAGATGTAGCCGTAAGTTCTATGCTAGCAGTTTCTTATTTTATACTTCTCAAGTGCATGACTCACTTCTGGCTTTAACTGTAATATCAAACGCTATCAAACGCCATCTACCGTCCTGCTGATTACTCCTTTTGTTCCCGCTTATTAGTATTTTTTGTTCCTAATTCTTCGACACCCTGTGAAACCTTGTATCTTAGCGGCTTTACTACATTGCACGTGGTGAAATTGATAAAAAATCACATAAGTCTTTTTTTTTTTTTAAATAAATCATTTCACCAAAATCAAGGCAGGATTGCCACTGGTGCGCAAGGGGTCACAAAAAGAGGAAAAACAAGGTACAGGGGCGAAGAAAGGATCAAAGATGGACGGGATTTAGTGAGATAAAAAAAATGGCAATTGACGTTGCTTTGAAATTTTTGGAGATTGCAGCAAACAAGGAATAGAATAGACTGGGTACGGAGAGTATTCAAGAAGACAAAAAGCAGCAACTGATATTGCATTTAAACTTTTGGAGATTGTAGCAACCACGGAAGAGAAAAGACTTGATACAGAGGGCATTGAAGACGGGATAAAAGATGGACGAGATTCAATGAGATGGAAAATGATAAAAATCATTTTCAATGATTTTTTTTCCATAATAAAAATCATTTTTATAGCAAGTTCATTGTAAAAATCATTTCCAATGCTTTTTCACAGTAAATCCTTTTTTAATGCATTTTCATAGTATAAATAATTTTTAATGCATTTTCATAATAAAGATCACTTCTGGTACATTTTCATAGTAAAATCATTTCCAATGCATTTTCATAATAAAAATTATTTCCAATGCATTTTTATAATAAAAATCATTTCCAATGCATTTTCATAGTAAAAATCATTTCCAATGCATTTTCATAATAAAATTCATTTCCAATGCATTTTCATAATAAAAATCATTTCCAATGCATTTTCATAAGAAGAATCATTTCCAATGCATTTTCATAATAAAAATCATTTCCAATGCATTTTCATAATAAAAATTATTTCCAATGCATTTTCATAATAAAAATCATTTCCAATGAATTTTCATAGTAAAAATCATTTCCAATGCATTTTCATAATAAAAATCATTTCCAATGCATTTTCATAGTATAAATCATTTCCAATGCATTTTCATAGTAAAAATCATTTCCAATGCATTTTCATAATAAAAATTATTTCCAATGAATTTTCATAATAAAAATCATTTCCAATGAATTTTCATAGTAAAAATCATTTCCAATGCATTTTCATAATAAAAATCATTTCCAATGCATTTTCATAATAAAAATCATTTCCAATGCATTTTCATAATAAAAATCATTTCCAATGCATTTTCATAATAAAAATCATTTCCAATGCATTTTCATAGTATAAATCATTTCCAATGCATTTTCATAGTAAAAATCATTTCCAATGCATTTTCATAATAAAAATTATTTCCAATGCATTTTCATAATAAAAATCATTTCCAATGAATTTTCATAGTAAAAATCATTTCCAATGCATTTTCATAATAAAAATCATTTCCAATGCATTTTCATAATAAAAATCATTTCCAATGCATTTTCATAATAAAAATCATTTCCAATGCATTTTCATAGTAAAAATCATTTCCAATGCATTTTCATAATAAAAATCATTTCCAATGCATTTTCATAATAAAAATCATTTCCAATGCATTTTCATGATAAAAATCATTTCCAATGCATTTTCATAATAAAAATCATTTCCAATGCATTTTCATGATAAAAATCATTTCCAATGCATTTTCATAATAAAAATCATTTCCAATGCATTTTCATGATAAAAATCATTTCCAATGCATTTTCATAGTAAAAATTATTTCCAATGCATTTTCATAATAAAAATCATTTCCAATGCATTTTCATAATAAAAATCATTTCCAATGCATTTTCATAGTAAAAATCATTTCCAATGCATTTTCATAATAAAAATTATTTCCAATGCATTTTCATAATAAAAATCATTTCCAATGCATTTTCATAGTAAAAATCATTTCCAATGCATTTTCATAATAAAAATCATTTCCAATGCATTTTCATAATAAAAATCATTTCCAATGCATTTTCATAATAAAAATCATTTCCAATGCATTTTCATAATAAAAATCATTTCCAATGCATTTTCATAGTAAAAATCATTTCCAATGCATTTTCATAGTAAAAATCATTTCCAATGCATTTTTATAATAAAAATCATTTCCAATGCATTTTCATAGTAAAAATTATTTCCAATGCATTTTCATAGTAAAAATCATTTCCAATGCATTTTCATAATAAAAATCATTTCCAATGCATTTTCATAGTAAAAATCATTTCCAATGCATTTTTATAATAAAAATCATTTCCAATGCATTTTCATGATAAAAATCATTTCCAATGCATTTTCATAGTAAAAATTATTTCCAATGCATTTTCATAATAAAGATCACTTCTGGTACATTTTCATAGTAAAATCATTTCCAATGCATTTTCATAATAAAAATCATTTCCAATGCATTTTCATAATAAAAATCATTTCCAATGCATTTTCATAGTAAAAATCATTTCCAATGCATTTTCATAGTAAAAATCATTTCCAATGCATTTTCATAATAAAAATCATTTCCAATGCATTTTCATAATAAAAATCATTTCCAATGCATTTTCATAATAAAAATCATTTCCAATGCATTTTCATAATAAAAATCATTTCCAATGCATTTTCATAATAAAAATCATTTCCAATGAATTTTCATAGTAAAAATCATTTCCAATGCATTTTCATAATAAAAATCATTTCCAATGCATTTTCATAATGAAAATCATTTCCAATGCATTTTCATAATAAAAATCATTTCCAATGCATTTTTATAATAAAAATTATTTCCAATGAATTTTCATAGTAAAAATCATTTCCAATGCATTTTCATAATAAAAATCATTTCCAATGCATTTTCATAATGAAAATCATTTCCAATGCATTTTCATAATAAAAATCATTTCCAATGCATTTTCATAATAAAAATCATTTCCAATGAATTTTCATAGTAAAAATCATTTCCAATGCATTTTCATAATAAAAATCATTTCCAATGCATTTTCATAATAAAACCCATTTCCAATTCATTTTCATAGTAAAAATCATTTCCAATAGTTGTTTCTGTTAAAAACCATTTTTATATGTATATATATTTATACGGTTTTTATAGGTCTATGGTATTGGTTACATATTTGTTTTTGCTGGTATTTGAGTGTGTATATATATTTGTGTGCGTTCGTATGTTTGTATATGTATATATGTATCTGTATACGTGTACATATATGGTTATACATATATGTGTGCATGCAGGTATGTGTATACGCTTTTATGTGTGTATATGAGTTGTATGTGTACATATGTATGTTTTTTACAGTACTAAAAGTATACGGTCTAATAACTGTACTGTTGACCGGAAAATTTACCTACACTATGGTATTATTATTTTTATTGTATTGTTAACCGAATAAATAGTATAATTTTGATTATATTGTGGTGGGGTGGTAATTATTATTAAAACGAATTGATTAACTGTTATATCTTAATTGTTTAATTTTCTTAGGTTTTTAAGAAAATTCCAATTTCGTATCCTTTCACTCGTAATTTTAAATTTATTTTTATCTTAACAATTAAGTTTAAACAACTAAATTTAATTAGAATAATTAGGTTTACTTTTAAATTAATTTTTTTTTTACTTTTATATTGTATTATATTTGTTTTCTATAATTAGTATAATTTTGTTTATATAGTAGTGTGAGTATTTTGTAATCACAACAGATTAACTATTATCTCTTAAATATATTTTTAATTTTTAGACTACAGTTTTTTTTTACCGTTAACTCATATTGTTTATTGATTTTTCTTTTCTTTTTAGCTTTTTATTTTTATTTTCTCATTTTCTCCTATCATCTTTTCTTTCTTTTTAAATTTATTCCTACTCTAAATTTATTCTATCATCTTTTATTATTTATTCCTATTTTAAATTTATACTTTTATTATTTTTATTTTTATTATTTATTCCCATTTTAAATTTATACTTTTATTATTTATATTTTTATTATTTATTCCTATTTTAAATTTATACTTTTATTATTGATATTTTTATTATTTATTCCTATTTTAAATTTATACTTTTATTATTTTTATTTTTATTATTTATTCCTATTTTAAATTTATACTTTTATTATTTTTATTTTTATTATTTATTCCTATTTTAAATTCATAATTTTATTATTTATATTTTTATTATTTATTCCTATTTTAAATTTATACTTTTATTATTTATATTTTTATTATTTATTCCTATTTTAAATTTATACTTTTATTATTTATATTTTTATTATTTATTCCTATTTTAAATTTATACTTTTATTATTTATATTTTTATTATTTATTCCCATTTTAAATTTATACTTTTATTATTGATATTTTTATTATTTATTCCCATTTTAAATTTATACTTTTATTATTTTTATTTTTATTATTTATTCCTATTTTAAATTTATACTTTTATTATTTTTATTTTTATTATTTATTCCTATTTTAAATTCATACTTTTATTATTTATATTTTTATTATTTATTCCTATTTTAAATCTTTCTATCATCTTTTCTTTCTAATTTAAATTTATTCCTCTGTTTCTTTTTCCTTTTCTTCTTTCTTTTTTTTGTTTACGCTTCAAGATACTTACCCTTTCTTTTTAACTCTCCCCCCTCTCTCTCTCTTTTTCTCTTTCTCACTCACACCTAACCCACTTTCTTTACGTTTCAAATCTACGGGTCTGCAACTTGACTGTTAGACGAATCTTTTGTTGACATTGGCCGCTACTCGTGTCATCCGAACGGATGTATTTTTTCTTAAATTTTCTCTTTTAAGTGAGCGACCGTTATTTCCATTCGTTGTTTTAGCTCTTTGTGAATCTCATTTGTGTAAAACCCTTTGCTAAATAAAGACAGACGCTGATGATGCTTCGCTTGAAATAGGCCTAGGCATACGATTCACCATGAGATAGCGTGTCTGCCTTAATTTTTTTCATATATATATATATATATATACACACACATCTGTGTGTGTATATATATATATATATATACACACACACACACACACATATATATATATATATATATACATATTCCTCCTATCACGCTCAGAGGTTTGTATTATTTTTGTTTTGTTTTTTAATATGTCCTAATTTAAGATACGCCTTAGTAGGTAAATCAGTATATATTTGGCGTGTGGGTTGTGTTACAGTGGATATCGGCTCGGAACGACAAACCGGGGAGCCGAGTTCGAATTCCAGTTGAATCCATTGTATTCACTTACGCGCAAATATACTTCGAGTTCAAATTCCAGTCGAATTCGTTGTAAATATTCTTGAAAAAGGTATTAATCCGTCTCTTCCTTCCAGTTATGGGTTAAATAACAGGACAGATTGGGTTCTATAGCCTTGGTCGGCAACCAGTCTACCGCAGAAAGCAATGGCAACCTACTGCGGGATAATTTTCTGCCCAGTCAGTCATGTCTCTTTCAAGACATGATCGCCCAAGCGTGTATCACGTATGGCACTTAACTGACTGAATCGAAATGCAAATTTTGAAGAAATCGATAAACAAAAGCAGAAAACTGAAGAAGGAAATAACAAAAAGACAGCAACGTTGCAAAATTCAAAATTTGCCAGAAAAAGCTATGTTGGCATTAGAAATAAATATTTGTCAAGCTGCCGACATGTTGAATCGAAACGTTTCCTTGGCACGGATATATTGTCCCAACTGAGCATGCGCAAAGAGGATTGCAGAGTTACTCGAGCGACAGACACTTCCATGGCGCGCTTGCCTCAGCAGGTTCTCCATCTGAAGGTGTCGCATTTGTACAGGAAAACAAATAGATATTATTATTGTTATTATAATTATTAGAAAATTTTAAATCAGCCCAACTACTACAGTCTGTTTTGGCGCCAGATAATTAAAAGAATTTCTCCATTTGTATTTCGCAATGATGGAGGTCAAAGAGAATTGGGGTGGGAACTTTTGGAAAAAAAGCCAAATACCCTCCTGGGACAGCCTTTTCCTCCAAGTAGCAGCATCAGTAAAAAGTTGTTAGACTGTCATACTTGACAGTAAATAAAGTGTAGATTAATAAGAATGAGATGAAATAAAACTAGTTATGAAATAATAGTAATAATGAAGAGTGTATAGAGCCAGAGTGTTGGGATAAAAAGCAACAATAATAAGATGAAATAAAACTAGTCATAAAATAATAGTAATAATGAAGAGTGTATAGAGCCAGAGTGTTGGGATAAAAAGCAACAATAATAAGATGAAATAAAACTAGTAATAAAATAATAGTAATAATGAAGAGTGTATAGAGCCAGAGTGTTGGGATAAAAAGCAACAATAAGATGAAATAAAACTAGTAATAAAATAATAGTAATAATGAAGAGTGTATAGAGCCAGAGTGTTGGGATAAAAAGCAACAATAATAAGATGGAATAAAACTAGTAATAAAATAATAGTAATAATGAAGAGTGTATAGAGCCAGAGTGTTGGGATAAAAAGCAATAATAATAAGATGGAATAAAACTAGTAATAAAATAATAGTAATAATGAAGAGTGTATAGAGCCAGAGTGTTGGGATAAAAATCAATAATAATAAGATGGAATAAAACTAGTAATAAAATAATAGTAATAATGAAGAGTGTATAGAGCCAGAGTGTTGGGATAAAAATCAACAATAATAAGAATTGAATAAAACTAGTAATAAAATAATAGTAATAATGAAGAGTGTATAGAGCCAGATTGTTGGGATAAAAAGCAATAATAATAAGATGGAATAAAACTAGTAATAAAATAATAGTAATAATGAAGAGTGTATAGAGCCAGAGTGTTGGGATAAAAATCAACAATAATAAGATGGAATAAAACTAGTAATAAAATAATAGTAATAATGAAGAGTGTATAGAGCCAGAGTGTTGGGATAAAAAGCAACAATAATAAGATGGAATAAAACTAGTAATAAAATAATAGAAATAATGAAGAGTGTATAGAGCCAGACTGTTGGGATAAAAAGCAATAATAATAAGATGGAATAAAACTAGTAATAAAATAATAGTAATAATGAAGAGTGTATAGAGCCAGAGTGTTGGGATAAAAATCAACAATAATAAGATGAAATAAAACTAGTAATAAAATAATAGTAATAATGAAGAGTGTATAGAGCCAGAGTGTTGGGATAAAAAGCAATAATAATAAGATGGAATAAAACTAGTAATAAAATAATAGTAATAATGAAGAGTGTATAGAGCCAGATTGTTGGGATAAAAAGCAATAATAATAAGATGGAATAAAACTAGTAATAAAATAATAGTAATAATGAAGAGTGTATAGAGCCAGAGTGTTGGGATAAAAATCAACAATAATAAGATGGAATAAAACTAGTAATAAAATAATAGTAATAATGAAGAGTGTATAGAGCCAGAGTGTTGGGATAAAAAGCAATAATAATAAGATGCAATAAAACTAGTAATAAAATAATAGTAATAATGAAGAGTGTATAGAGCCAGAGTGTTGGGAGAAAAATCGACAATAATAAGATGGAATAAAATTGGTAATAAAATAATAGTAATAATGAAAAGTGTATTAGTTAAGAATCTACCTTTTCACCTCCCAACTATGGATTAATTAGTAAGATTTGTGTAAGTGAAACATTATTATCTAAAAGGAATGTTATAACGCAAATACATTTTTCGGTTTTATATAAATTGCAAAGGATTGATAAGGAGTAAAAAAGAATAAATCTCTCAGTGATTAGCAACTATTTTAGATTTATTTACATTCTCTCGAATATAAATATATAGAAAATGTCTTGGCCATATATTGAGGGACCAGTCCCTATATTAATTGTAATATAGTATTGATCCTCTACTTTATATCCGCACTATAATTTCTTATTTGTTTACTAATTCTGGTTCAGGTGAGTCCACTTTTCTCCCCAGCTATGGAGTAATTCGTAGGACTTGTATCAGTAAACAATCAATATTAAAAAATAATCTTGCAATCTCAAAATATTTTCTGGCTTTAACCTGAAAAAGGTTGATAAACCATAAAAAACCAATAATCAATGTAATGTAGGGAATGACATAAATGAATAAACAACAAAATCTACGCAATGCAATTATAGTTAAGAAGTTCGAAATAACGTTTCTTTCCATTTTATACTGATGCTGGTGTGCGTTTCAAGAGATGTCAACTTTCGATTTCCAAGCGAATATGAGATCGATTTTCGGATCTCCGGGAGGCACTTACTCAAGAGTCCACGGACGCCATTTTGAATGGCGGGACGTCTCTCTTAAACCTCGATTAACGACAATACTGACTTTTCATCTGTTTCCGCTCCAACCCCTACTGGCTAACCGGCGTGTTCCAATGAACATTACTCATGCAAGGCTGAAGAGGGTCCTGATCTGCATAAAGGCGCACTTAGTGTCGAAGAAAATGAAATAAACCAGACAATAAGCTCTGATCAATTAACAACCACAGATCATATGCCGATTTACTAAGCGATGTGTAGATGTGGCACAAGGCCAAGAAAATGGAGTGCCCAGTAAGGATCGAATTCACTATTTAGTCGTAGTTGAACTATCGAGACAAGTTTGTTATCCATTACAACACGTCAGTGTGCCCAATATGGATTTACTAAGCGAGACTTGGATGTGGCACAAGGATGAAATAATGGAGTACCCAGTGAGAATCAAACTTACTATTGAGTCGTAATTGATTTTGGGAGACAAACTTGCTAACCGTTAAAACACGTCGAGGTGCCAAATAGTGATTTACTAAATGAGGATCGGATGTGGCACAAGGCCAAGAAAATGGAGTACCCAGTGAGAATCAAACTTACTATTGAGTCGTAATTGATTTTGGGAGACAAACTTGCTAACCGTTAAAACACGTCGAGGTGCCAAATAGTGATTTACTAAATGAGGATCGGATGTGGCACAAGGCCAAGAAAATGGAGTACCCAGTGAGAATCAAACTTACTATTGAGTCGTAATTGATTTTGGGAGACAAACTTGCTAACCGTTAAAACACGTCGAGGTGCCAAATAGTGATTTACTAAACGAAGATCGGATGTGGCACAAGGCCAAGAAAATGGAGTACCCAGTGAGAATCAAACTTACTATTGAGTCGTAATTGATTTTGGGAGACAAACTTGCTAACCGTTAAAACACGTCGAGGTGCCAAATAGTGATTTACTAAACGAAGATCGGATGTGGCACAAGGCCAAGAAAATGGAGTACCCAGTGAGAATCAAACTTACTATTGAGTCGTAATTGATTTTGGGAGACAAACTTGCTAACCGTTAAAACACGTCGAGGTGCCAAATAGTGATTTACTAAACGAGGATCGGATGTGGCACAAGGACAAATGTGTGGAACACCGGCCGATGATCGAACTTCGTATTCCGTCGTAGTTGATCGAGCGGGCATACTTGTTCACCATTACAAATTGTCGCTGAGCCCAAACAGCTGTCAGTTTTTCTTTGTTAATGTAGATATGGATGAATGGATGCCCATACGTGGCACATAATTTAAACTTATCTATAAATGGAACTTTGTCTCTGTATGTGTGTCCGTTACCTATAGACTCTGAAACGGCTGAACCGATTTTCTTGAAAATTAACACAGTTGTACTATAGGCATCTGCGAGGGTTCTTAGCTAGGTTTTGCGTCGAGGTACCCCCGATAAATATCGAAAATCGATAATCGAAAAAATTGGTTTATAGAAGGAGTGGTCCGATTTGAATCAAATTTGATACACTCATAGACAAAGACACAAGAAAAGATATTCACAAGTTTCAAGGTTGCAGTTCTTACAATAGTGCAGAAAATCGATAATATATACATATACATATATATATATATAAATCGATACCAGGAAATCAAAATTTGACTTACATCCATTCATTTTTCTTTCAGTCTACGGTCTCGCTTTCATTGGAAACAACTATTGCTTTTTAGTCTTTCGTGCCAACGTCCAAAGAGTCTGAGCTCCAGAACCATGGATTAGTTTTAAAGCTTTCTTTACACCCGAGCAACGCCGGGCTATACTGCTAGTAGATAGATAGATAGATAGATAGATAGATAGATAGATAGATAGATAGATAGATAGATAGATTCTGAGGAGAAATATCTAGCTCGACAAAGTGAACCAGCAGTAGACCAAGCAATATATTCCATATGATCATTCGACTTCATGACAGTAGGAAAACTTTAGCCTGTGAAGCTAACGAGATTAACGTCAGCTTCACAAGCGAGAAGTGCGAGAGAAAAACTAATAGCATAGAACTATTTACATTCTTAGAATTGTTGTCCTCATCTTTGTTGCCGTTTTCGCAACCTTTCGGCCATTATACCCTATAACCTTCTTCAGGTGATTGAATTTCATGCCCCAGTGTAAAAAAAAGTGTTCGTTGGATCCACTGTCTTGAGTCAAAGAATTGTGAGTTCAATACCCGAGACATCTGGAAGTGGTATGACTCATGGAACGAGAATAATCTAACCTAGTGAACGAAAAAAGGATTCAGTTCAAAGATCCAGTCACCTGAAGAAGGTCGGAGCGTATAATGGTTAGAACGTCGTGAACATGGCAAAAATATGAGGACAACAGTCCGAACAATGTAAATAGTGTAAATAAATACAATATTTTCTCAGAAATACAAACAGAATAAAACTAGCTTACGTGTAGCAGTTTCAATGACGAGAAGGCGGTGACAAATATTCAATTTGTACACAGTACTTATTCCGGTATGACTGAACTATGTCCTTCAAACCTTGCTTATTTGGCGTTCAGCTCCCACATTATTTTCAAATTATTTATCCTATAGTTCAGTTTATATAAAAATTTCCTGTCGGTTGCTTATATGAATCCTGAAGATTATTTGAATCTATCAGTAACTACCCGGCGTTGCACGGGATGGGAAACGTAAGAATTCCCATCTGTAGGCATTAAATACAGGAGGCAACTCTCGTATTTTTGAAAGAGTTATTCTCCATGTAAAAGTTGAACTTATCTTTAACAACGAACAAAAGAAAAACTTTAAAATAAGAAACTAAAACAAAGATTAAACTGAAGAGCTATGCACAGTTTCTTTTTCTTTGTTGTGTAAAATAATAAATTTGCCATGGGTGCGTAAGTTTTGAAACAAATCGGATGAAAACTGTGCAAGTGTATGTTAATAGAAATCAGTAAAGATACACACATTGATACACATACACACTGACACACAACTTCAGTTTTATTTATATTAAATTCAAGGACTTAACTTGACCCACATTCCCACCAGCAGGAGGTAGGTGTAATGGACAAAGACTCCGAATTGGAAATCAGAAAGACGAGTCTATCATACAGTCGAGAAGTGTAAGAACACATCACTTATTCCACCTGATATTGGTTGATTAGTAAGACGTATAACAGTAAATCATTACTACCTCCCCAAAATTCTTACAATCTAAAAATTATTTGGTTTTAAATAAACTGCAAACAATCGCTAAAACCGTGAAAACAATAAGATTATCACCAGTATTCCGGACAACACTTCCATCTTCTACAAAAGAAAAAATAAATTATCGGTAATTTTTTTCTCTGACTTTTATTGTCTATCATCTTCGTTGAAAGCCTAATAGCGTTTGAATTGGTTTTTAGATTTTGCGTTGCAAATAATAAGATACATTTTAAGGTTTAGGAACACTTTAAAGGTTATTGACAGATGAAACATATTTTGAAATGTAAGAAGATTATGGTGTGAAAATTGAACATTCTTTTACTTTCGAATAACAGATACTTTTAAAAACAAACACGGGATACTATATAGACTATACATGTGAGGAGATAGATTCATAACTTTCTTAATTGCAAGCAAGTGAATGTAAAAACACTCAGTTAATACACTCGTCATTATTACTATGAAATTAATACTATTTTCATTTCATTTTGTTATTGTTGATTTTTTTATCCCAAAATCCTGCACTTCATTATTTCTATTATGTGATTAAAAGTTTAATTCAATCTTATCATTATTGCTTTTTATCCCAACATTCTGGCTCTATACACTCTTCATTATTACTATTATTTTATTACTAGTTTTATTTCATCTTATTATTGTTGCTTTTTATCCCAACATTCTGGCTCTATACACTCTTCATTATGAATATTATTTTATTACTAGTTTTATTTCATCTTATTATTGTTGATTTTTATCCCAACACTCTGGCTCTATACACTCTTCATTATTACAATTATTTTATTACTAGTTATATTTCATCTTATTATTGTTGCTTTTTATCCCAACACTCTGGCTCTATACACTCTTCATTATTACTATTATTTTATTACTAGTTTTATTTCATCTTATTATTGTTGCTTTTTATCCCAATATTCTGGCTCTATGCACTCTTCATTATGAATATTATTTTATTACTAGTTTTATTTCATCTTATTATTGTTGATTTTTATCCCAACACTCTGGCTCTATACACTCTTCATTATTACAATTATTTTATTACTAGTTATATTTCATCTTATTATTGTTGCTTTTTATCCCAACACTCTGGCTCTATACACTCTTCATTATTACAATTATTTTATTACTAGTTATATTTCATCTTATTATTGTTGCTTTTTATCCCAACACTCTGGCTCTATACACTCTTCATTATTACAATTATTTTATTACTAGTTATATTTCATCTTATTATTGTTGATTTTTATCCCAACACTCTGGCTCTATACACTCTTCATTATTACAATTATTTTATTACTAGTTATATTTCATCTTATTATTGTTGCTTTTTATCCCAACACTCTGGCTCTATACACTCTTCATTATTACTATTATTTTATTACTAGTTTTATTTCATCTTATTATTGTTGCTTTTTATCCCAACATTCTGGCTCTATACACTCTTCATTATTACTATTATTTTATTACTAGTTTTATTTCATCTTATTATTGTTGATTTTTATCCCAACACTCTGGCTCTATACACTCTTCATTATTACTATTATTTTATTACTAGTTTTATTCCATCTTATTATTGTTTCTTTTTATCCCAACACTCTGGCTCTATACACTCTTCATTATTACTGTTATTTTATTATTAGTTTTATTCCATCTTATTATTGTTCCTTTTTATCCCAACAATCTGGCTCTATACACTCTTCATTATTACTATTATTTTATTACTAGTTTTATTTCATCTTATTATTGTTGCTTTTTATCCCAACACTCTGGCTCTATACACTCTTCATTATTACTATTATTTAATTACTAGTTTAATTCCATCTTATTATTGTTGATTTTTATCCCAACACTCTGGCTCTATACACTCTTCATTATTACTGTTATTTTATTACTAGTTTTATTTAATCTTATTATTATTGCTTTTTATCCCAACACTCTGGCTCTATACACTCTTCATCATTACTATTATTTTATTACTAGTTTTATTCCATCTTATTATTGTTTCTTTTTATCCCAACACTCTGGCTCTATACACTCTTCATTATTACTGTTATTTTATTATTAGTTTTATTCCATCTTATTATTGTTCCTTTTTATCCCAACAATCAGGCTCTATACACTCTTCATTATTACTATTATTTTATTACTAGTTTTATTTCATCTTATTATTGTTGCTTTTTATCCCAACACTCTGGCTCTATACACTCTTCATTATTACTATTATTTAATTACTAGTTTAATTCCATCTTATTATTGTTGATTTTTATCCCAACACTCTGGCTCTATACACTCTTCATTATTACTGTTATTTTATTACTAGTTTTATTTAATCTTATTATTACTGCTTTTTATCCCAACACTCTGGCTCTATACACTCTTCATTATTACTATTATATAATTACTAGTTTAATTCCATCTTATTATTGTTGCTTTTTATCCCAACACTCTGGCTCTATACACTCTTCATTATTACTATTATTTTATTACTAGTTTTATTTCATCTTATTATTGTTGATTTTTATCCCAACACTCTGGCTCTATACACTCTTCATTATTACTATTATTTTATGACTAGTTTTATTCCATCTTATTATTGTTGCTTTTTATACCAACATTTTGGCTCTATACACTCTTCATCTTTACTATTAAGGTGTTACTACATTTATTCCACTTTTTCATTGTTACTTTCTATCTCAACACCTTTGTTCAATACACTTTCTATTGGAACTACTATTCTATTATCATTACCAATGACTGAGAAGCGCATGCTTTGCAACCTTAATACAAATACCTGTTCATGTCACTAGATGTTGTTGTCTGTACTGATAATTTTATAACAGGCCAACTGCGTAAAAATTCACACAAATTTATCACTATTACTTATTTGTCTCTGATTGAAAAAGAATGAGTCACTAGAAAAAAGAATCATTAATAAAGTCGGTCCATCGGTGGTACTAGTTTGCAAAATATGGTTGTAGCAAATAAGAAAATAAAAGGTCACTACTTCAGGCAAGTAATTTATAAATAAAATTGGGGGAAATCTATAAATGATTTTTTGTTTTATTTCTTTTTACTCATCATTTACTAAGAATACGAATTTCGAGAAAATATTAAAGGGAAATTTTGTGCTTGCAAAATGAATTTTTTTGGTTATTTTACTGAACTCCAGTACATGTATTTCAAAATGCTTTTGGGAAAATACATTGTCTGTTAACCAATTTTAGAAAACATCTAACAAACATGAATTATGTTTCTACTATGTTATATATATACTAGCAGTATAGCCCAGCGTTGCTCGGGTGTAATGAAAGCTTTAAAACTAATCCGTGGTCCTGGAGCTCAGACTCTTTGGACGTTGGCACGAAAGACTAAAATGCAATAGTTGTTTCCAGTTAAAGCGAAACCGTAGACTGAAAGAAAAATGAATGGATGTAAGTCAAAATTTGATTTCCTGGTATCGATATCAAATAAGTTTTTTTCGTCGTAAACTGAATTTTGAAAGCTAAATAAGTCCTCTGAGTAAATTGTATCATGGCTGAGACTGAAAACTACAATCATACCTACTTAGAGCCAAACCCGAAGCAAAAACTAAAATAAAAGGGCTGAGAAAAATACAGACATACAGGTAGATAAACAGACACACACAAACATCTTGCCTTATATATATATATATATATATATATATATATATATATATATATGTTATCGATTTTCTGCACTATTGTAAGAACTGCAACCTTGAAAGTTCTGAATATCGTTTTTTATGTCTTTGTCTATGAGTGTATCAAATTTGATTAAAATCGAAACACTCCTTCTAAAAACCGATTTTTTCGATTATCGATTTTCGATAGTTATCGGGGGTACCTCGACACAAAACCTAGCTAAGTACACTTGCAGACGCGTATAGTACAACTGTGTTAATTTTCAAGAAAATCGGTTCAGCCATTTCGGTGTCTATAGGTAATGGACACACACAAACACACACACAGACTCACACACACATACATACACACAGACAAAGTTCCATTTATAAATAAATTTAGATTAACAAATAAATTGACCATAATTTACTGCCCGGTGATGGTGTTTTAACACGGAAAATTTTATAGCTATTGAGTTTAAGCATGCTATAAAAATAATAATAATAATAATAATAATAATAATAATAATAATAATAATTGGCATATATCTATGCTCTACTTTTGTATTGAGCACTTTATGAAAGTAAATATCAAACTGTGAAACGTACTTCTATCAGTTACCATTAACAAAACATAACAGCAAAACTCTGTTGCTAAATATCATTGTAATTTTTTCCGCTTCAAATATAACGGTTGACAAATTGCTTAGCGTTCATTAGAACGTGAATGTAATTGTCAAAAATGTTTGAACAGTTCTTTCATGCTTTAACACGTGTATGACCATGATATTACAACATATAAAATAATTCCATTTTGGATAATTTTCACGTTCCAATGAATGCTAAGTAATTTGTCAACCGTTATATTTGAAGCAAAAAAAAAAAAAAAAAGAAAAAATTTACAGTAATTTTTGGCAACACAGTTTTGCGGTTATTTTTTGTTACTACAACTCACATCCCTGAAGACGATCTCGGTAGGAGATTGAAAGTACTTGCGAACATTGAGAAACGAATACTAATGACATCTGTCAACGTCACAGCTCTTTCTGACATCTTTCAATTGTAATACGCGAAAGATTATCCGTGAATACGAACGGATTTTATTAAAAATAAGCAGACACAATGTTTGAAATTTATTTAACCTGACATGTCTAAAAAAAAATTTGCTGCTAACTATACAAATATATATGTGTGTGTGTGTGCGTGTGCGTGCGTGTGTGTGTGTGCGTAAAATTATTAACCAGTTATTGGTTAGAAGTAAATTAGACCAGTACTCAGTTGTATTAAAAAGTGTTCAATATACATATGTAGAACTTTTAAATATTTTCATTCAGAATTCAAGCGATTATGCAACCTTGGTTGCAACCCTTCGATATCTTCAGGCGTTTCATATTAACTGATTCTTCAACCTTTTTTTCAAGCGAATAACAGAAACATCCAGAAAGCATAACTGGAAGTCTAAAATAAGGAAGGTGCTGGTCAAATATTGTAAACAATTTCATCCTTGTTTATGTAATACTAAAATATATTTTCTGATGTGTTTACATCCAGACATTATTTCGAATCTTTCATTTAGCAACTTTTCTCGTTTTAGAAATGATACTTTGGCTAGCTTCTCTTCTTGGGACTATCTGCAGACATTACCACCGTTGCAAGTTTGAATATTTTAATATGCTCCAGATTAAATAATGACCTTGCCATTTTTTCTTGCAATTTCCACGCTAGTTTGGTACAATTTTTAAGGCTCTTCAGCTTGAATGAAGACTTGTGATTATACCAACGATTTTGAAAATTTCTTTCCGTACACCCTATGTATATTTTTTCTGTCCACATGTATCTTGTACTTTTGCTTCTTAAACAACTACTTTTGTTTAAAAACTCCGTCAAGTGGGCATTTGCTTTTGTCTCTGCAGTTATAGTTTTCATTAAGAATATTATACTGCACGTGATTTTTTAAATTCTTGGTGTTTTGCTTCTTTATGTAATATTTAAATTGCAAGTGCAGCTGTAACTTAATTTAACTGTATTTTCATTGAATATTTTATGTAATTTCGATGTATTTTATGTAAAGTGTTTATTCATTAATTCGAAAAATATTTTCCCTATTTTGGATTTAACTTCTAAATTAAAAGGTGGTTTGAACCAAATAATGTTCCTTATCTTCGCATCATTCTTTATTTGCTTATTGGAGTAGATAGACTAAACTATCACTCGGTTCACACTCCACCCACGTCTATTGAACAGGTGTAGAGGCTCATCCCTTGTTCCCTGTTTAGGATGTGGTTTCCGGCTTTCTCTTTTCCAATCTTTTCACTCCTTTATTTATTTATTTATTTTTTCAATTGGAGTAGATAGACTAAATTATCGCTCGGTTCACACTCCACCCACATCTTTTGAACAGGTGTAGAGGCTCATCCCTTGTTCCCTGTTTAGGATGTGGTTTCCGGCTTTCTCTTTTCCAATCTTTTCACTCCTTTATTTATTTATTTATTTTTTCAATTGGAGTAGATAGACTAAATTATCGCCCGGTTCACACTCCACTCACGTCTATTGAACAGGTGTAGAGGCTCATTCCTTGTTCCCTGTTTAGGATGTGGTTTCCGGCTTTCTGTCTTCTAATCTTTTCACTCTTACGTAGCCTCCTGCACATCAGTGGCGTTATCGCCTTGCTCGGGGTGATATGATTAAAAAAAAATAAATCCATATTGTTTCACAATGGTGACGCATGGATTAAAAAAGGCACATTTGATTTACCACAGGGTTCGTTTGACAAAGCCGAGATTTCTGAATTAATAAGCTAAATAATATCAGCGAAATAGTCTTCATAGACAACTACGGATTAAATAGAGATTACGGGTTTATGATAGTATCAGATATTGATATTGATCCTGACCTGGCATCTCAACTTCAGTTGCTTTCTCGCCACCATGACCTACCTTCCCCCATGTCTTTTCTTCATATATTTTCATAAACAGGGAACAAGGGATGAGCCTCTCCTCCTGTTCAATAGACGTGGGAGGAGTGTGGACCGGGCGATAGTTTAGTCTATCTACTCCAATTAATTTATGGCAATGTAAAATTACGTTTATATGTTCCAAAGGTATATTTATGAACTACTAAGCAAAATTCAAAATTTCTAGCGACCTTTTTTCAGATATTGATAAGTAGAAGTTTTTAATGTCATATTTTATTAAAGTGTTTCTTTTTCTGTTGATTTCTAATTTTCTGGAACCAACAAATGCACTCACTTGTGTCCTTCCATTGGTTTCCTTGTGTCTTCTTCTTCTATGTGCCCTGTCCTTTCTGGACGTGGGCGATCAAGGTTTCCACATCTCCCTATCCCATGTGACTCTTAGCACGCTTTCTCCTGCAACATCTCATAAACCCCGTTCCGTCATCCACCTGCCCAGGCCCTTCAAATATGTTATCCGCTGCTTTCCTCTGTCTCTCTATCTGGCCAGTAAGTATCAGGTTCTCCAAGCCCTCCTTCCTCATTGCATGTCCCAAGAAATTCAGTTTTCTCTTCTTGATGCACAATATTACCTTTTCGTTTCCATCCTTTCCAAAACCTCATCATTGCTCACAAGCTCGGTCCATGATATCCGCAGAATCCTTCTGTAGAACCACATTTCAGTTGTTTCAAGTTTTTCCTTCATCTTTGAAGATATTGTCTAGCTTTCACTGCCATATTGAAGAACTTACATCACATAGCAATCCAGTACTCTCTTCTTTTTTTAGTGAATGTTTCCTATCTCTTAATACTTTACTCAGCTTCTGGAACGCGTCCTTCGCCATGCCAATTCGCCTTCGGATCTCTGTGTCGCACTTTCCATCTCCTGTGAGAACACTTCCTAGGTATTTCAATTTTTGTACTTGCTTGATTCTAGTATCCCCTACCTGTATCCACCCTTAATAAATTGCACATATTTTTAATGATTTTTGGCTTTAACTAATTCAGTTTTTGTTAAGCTGATAAGTCGATAAGAGAGATATCATCCTTATGGTCCTTTATAGTTAGAAATACTTGCTTACCGGTTAATGTTTGAACCCTGTCACTTATATGCAGTTTGGCAGTGATGTTTTTCGCATCGACATTTAGATTTTCAATGTAGAAGTCTGATGCCTTTTAATAAGACTTGGTTACTTCATTTATTTTTTCTTGTAATCCATCGGGCTTATTGTATAAATATTACTTCACTTGTCGCCTTTCATAAAAATATTCTGCGTTTTTTTTATTCTTATCACTTCAGTGTTTAATAGTCTTTAAAAATTGTTATTATTCCTTTAAATTTGGTGTTATTTATTAGGTTAATCATATCCCTTTCCAATTTAGCCAGTTTTTCAATAATAGATAGGTAACTCCTGGTTTTAAATTCAAAATTTTTCAAGTTTTCGTTGTTCCCTGATTATTTTTGTAAAAAGAATAGTGCTTTCCATCTCATATATAGTGCTGAGTTGTGATAATGTTCAGTACCAAGCTTGTTTGCTTGTTTTAGCAGTTTTACTGAGAAAAAGTTTTTTGGCAAGCATTTTTTTTTTTTTGTAAAGTGCTCTATATCGAAGTGGAGATAGAGCTTTGATAATAAAAAAGAAAAAAAAGAAGAAAAGAAACCAGTTCTGATGAGTAAAGAAAAAAAAGAAGAAAAGAAACCAGTTCTGATGAGTAAAGAAAAAAGAGAAGAAAAGAAAACCAGTTCTGATGAGTAAAGATATCATAACGGTATCCTCACGAAACTTGAAGTTGACATGTACCTTCTCAGTTAAGTATCAAATTTTTTGCATTAAACACACACACCTACACACACCCACGCCCACATAAATAAATATATGTGTGTGTGTGATATATATATATATATATATATATATATATATATATATATATATATAATGATAATAATAACTACTTAGACTCTGTAAGAATGCACTCCGTAAATTTATACCAATATAAACTTTCGAAAAAACCATTAACAAACAGAACCTAAATCCGTTACAATCCGGCGTACTAAGTCGTCGGATAAATGGGGAGAAAAAAAAAAAGAAACCAGCAGAACAAGAACAAACATTCAAGATTCCGCAGTAAAAAAAAACCCTAACGGAACCAAACACAAGAAAAAGTGCTCAATACGAAAGTACTAAAATACAAAAATACAATAGTAGAGCAAAAACACACGAAAAATCTAAAGTGAGCCAAAACCTACCGCGGTTTCACACTACGGATCGTCAGGGAAAGAGCCTTTTCTCTGACGATCCGTAGTGTGAAACCGCGGTAGGTTTTGGCTCACTTTAGATTTTTCGTGTATATATATATAACCCCAAGCAAGGCGGTAACGCCACTGATGCGCAGAGGGTTACGTAAGAGTAAGAAGATTGGAAAAGAGAAAGCCGGAAAGCACATCCTTAGCAGGGAACAAGGGATTAGCCTCTTCACCTGTTCAATACACGTGGGTGGAGTGTGAACCGGGCGATAGTTCAGTCTGTCTACTCCAATATATATATATATATATATATATATATATATATATAAGTAAAGCTGTCCAGTCCGTAAATGGCGAGGATAATCCACCAAAATCAACTTAATATAAAATATTAAGTGTTATATCTGTATAGAGAGCTCAATGGATGTTATCCAGAGCAATAACACGTCATTTAAATTGGTTATAAATTTTTGTACCGAATGGAAAGAATATTGTGTGGTCTGATGAAATTAGCTAATTTAGCCCATTAAAATGAATTATAATTTATAACCAATTTAAATGACGTGTTCAGTTTTCCTTTATATATATATATATATGTTATGACGAAGGTACGGATAATTTTTAGTTACCATCGTGTGCATATATACAGTGGGTGGCTAAAATAATGGAAACGCCTAGTACCATAATAGCACAATTTTAAAAATTTGATTAAACTGTCAAACATTTGTCTATTTTTATGTTTGTTAATTCAATATTAGCAGTACTTCATTTTTTTTTTTGGTACAATAGTTGACGAAAATATTTATAAGAAAATCACAAGGAAGTTATATTACGGTGGTGGGAAAGAGACTGAAACAGAGATGCAAGGTCAGAACCAATAACATTGCAGATTTTTCTTTGCTTTTTATCAGAAATCTCTAAATATATAACATGAGTACCTGATCATATATGGCAGCAATATTCAATGCAAGGCTAGACTTAAAGGGAGTTGGGCTAATGGAAACACCTACTACCATAATAAAATAATTTCGAAAATTAGATTTAACTGTAAAAAGCCTGTTTATTTTTATGTTTGTTGATTTAATTTTAGTAGTTTCTTTTTTTGTACAGATATTATTTCAATAAGTTTATTAAAATCAACAGTCAATACTATTTAATAATTTTAAGTGATCATCTTCATCTTAGAGTTCAGGAACTATTTCCCGAAGGGAGGAATGACATCTTTCAGGTAATGTATCTATTCATGCAGGTAAAGTTATAGCTGAATGGCATGAGGGACATCCTATCTGGCCATCACAGGTCTCAATATAATTAAACAATGACGGTTGAGAGAGAGAGAGAGAGAGAGAGAGAGAGAGAGAGAGAGAGAGACTGTTTAAGCAGAAAAATGGAAAAAATATTCCTCTGGAAACAATTCAAAATTTGGGGAAGTCGATTCCACGTAGAACTTATACTAAATTACTACCAAAGGCAGTCCTATCACGGATTTAATTAAATTTGCTTGAAATTTAAAGGTGTTCCCATTATTTTGTCTACCCATTGTATATATATATATATATATATTATACATATTTTCTGTGTATGTAGGGTCCCAAGGTTTCTTTAGAAAAATATTAAATCCAACAGACATTCTGTGTCGATTCATTTTACTGGTAAACTTTTACAAATAAGAGCCTGCATCATTAAATGTATCCACATATAGTCTCTATTATAATAAAGACTGTTGTGTATTTATATGTACATATACATACGTGTATATACATATATGTCCTTCCTCTCACGCCCATGGAGAGAGACAATAGCGAGGTAGAACCGGATCAGTACATTAGAGAGACTATAGTGAGGTAGTGTCGATGAAGTTCATTTTCTTTACTACACTTATTAAACTTTACTACCAGTTATGAGAGCTCTTGCCGCATGTTTGCTCTTTAACAGTGCCTTACTATTTTTTGCATTATGTCATCGAGTAGCGAAGAATATATATATATATATATATATATATATATATTCTACCATTCTCCCAGAGTGCTCAATCAGGGTATGAGAGCGTAAATAGTTATTTATTGAGCACTCTGGGAGAATGGTAGACTTTGAAAAAACACTATTGGGCGTGTCAGTCAGTCATTTAAGTGCCATACATGATACACGCTTGGGCGATCATGTCTCGAAAGAGACATGACTTACTGGGCAGAAGATTATCCCGCAGTAGGTTGCCATTGCTTTCTACGGTAGACTGATTGCCAACCAAGGCTATAGAACTTAATCTGTCCTGTTATTGGACCCATAGCTGGAGGGAAGAGACGGATTAATACCTTTCCCAAGGGTATTTGCGCGTATATGATTGCAACGAATTCAACTGGAATTCGAACTCGGCTCTCCGATTTCTCGTTCCGAGTCGATATCCACTGGACCACAACGCACATTGGGCGTGTATAATGATAATATACACGCCAATAGCTCAGAGGTAGTATCGTTGACTGACGCCAATTCGGTCGGGTTTCAATCCTGGGTTAAAAGCGATCGGATGTCTAACCGTACTGATGAGCTGTGATACAGCGAATCAGATCTGTCTGCGGATGACTATATATATATATATATATATATATATATATATATATATATATATATATATATATATATATATCAGCATGGCTTGTGGGCATAGAAGAATCCAAAGGAGTATCCTTTACATATAATGGTAGGATAACTCTCTACGAGAGCTCTAAACATATCTGCATATCAATACATATAGAGCAAATATAAGAAAAATTAAGACAGACGCGTTATTTCATGGCAATTCGGAAGTATATGGCCTATTTCAGGCGAGCCATCTTCAGCTTCCGTCTTTATTCAACGAAGGATTCTACATGAATGGGATTCACAAAAACCTAACCCGGCGAATAAGAAAATAAAAATAAAAAATAAAAACATATAAGATGATAAGAATATAACTGTCGCTCCCTTAAAAGAGAAAATAAGAACAATCCATCCGTTTGTCGAACCCACAGCCATTCCTACAGAATTATACGTAAAAGTAGTATAGAGCCCCCAACAGTTAACACGCCAAGACGCTAATTCATCACTCCTAAACAAAGTTGATGCCGCCCAGTTGTCAGTGTCGAAGAAAGTTCGAGGGTAGCGAGTGGGTCAGACGAGAAAGAAGGAGTGATAAAGAAAAAAGAAGAAAGGAAAGAAAGCAGGTAATTTTCTCTTTAAGCCCTTTCTGTTTCGAATAAATTCGAAACTTATTCAGAGATTATATGTTTAACCAAAGAGAGAGAAATATAATGGATTCTTTTAAATTTGACTAATAAATAATTTTTTTAGTTTTTGTTAATACAAGAAAGAGAATACAAAAATTAGTCAAGGAATATTTTTTCATAGTGTTCGTATTATTTTTTCTCTAAAAATGTGTTTCTGGTAATATTTGACAGTAATGTATGGCTGGAATTATTTATCATCAAAAATGTATTGTTGGTCCTAGTTTTCCTTCAAAAAAGATTTTTGTAATATATATATATATATATATATATATATATATATATATTATGGGGTTTTCAAATAAAAAAACTTTGAAATTAAAACAAATTCTTTTAAATTTGACCAAAAACTTAATTCTGTAGTTTTTGTTAAGACAAGAAGTTTTTATACTTACGTTTTTCAATTTTTTAAGAATATTTCATTGAAAAGAAAACACTAGAGGGAAAGATAGATAGAGAGAGAGAGGGGGAGAGGGAGAGAGACATAGAGGGGTATAGCTTTAAACTTTGGTTTAAAAGGAACCAAATTATTCTATTTAGATTTATGTTTAAACTTAATTCTTAGGTTTAAAGATTAGGAATTAAAAATAAATTTACATATTACCAATTATTTGGTTAGTAGTGCAACAAATATAATAATGCCGTATACTTTTAGTACTAAATTTGTTGTTTGTGATATTCTTTCCGACAAAAGATGTAAAATTTTTACCACAGAAATGTATTGCAGGTAATTTTCTCTTTAAGCCCTTTCTGTTTCGAATAAATTCGAAACTTATTCAGAGATTATATGTTTAACCAAAGTTTAAAATTTTGGGCACCTCGAGGTGGTGTAATGGTTAGCAAGCTTGTCTCGCTAGAACTATTGCAATTAAGTAGTGAGTTCGATCCTCAATGGGTGCCCCATACTTTCGGCCTTGTGCCACATCTAAGCTGCGCTTAGTAAATTAAAACAAAAGTTTAAAAACAAATTCATTTAAATTTGACTAAAAAATAAATTTTGTAGTTTTTGTTAATACAAGAAAGAGATTAAAAATTAGTCAAGGAATATTTTTTCATAGTGCTCATATTACTTTTTCTCTAAAAGTGTGTTACTGGTAGTATTTAGTAGTAATATATATCTGGAATTATTTATCATCAAAACTGTTTTGCTGGTCATAGTTTACCTTCAAACTGACATTGTAATATTTTTTTTTCCGACAAAGAATGCAAGATCTTTCCACAGAAATGTATTGCAGGTAATTTTCTCATAAAGTCCTTTATCTTTCAGTCACATTCGAAACTTATTCAGAAACAACAATAATAATAATAAAAGGTTTAAACAAGTTCAAATCATCACTTTCAAGTTTAACTTTTCGGTACTAATGACCTGAACTTGTAGCAATTAATGTCACGGGGTTTTCAAATACGAAGCCTTAAAATAAACCAATTCTTTTAATTTCGACTAAAATAAATTCTGTAGTTTTGCTAATACAAGAAAGAAAAATACAAAGTTAATCCAGGAATATTTTTACATTTTTAAAAATGATTCATAAAGTTGCAAGAATAGAGAAGTTATGTAAGTTTTTGTACTTTCGTTTTCAAGGAATTATTTTGGATTTTTTTCCATGAAGAGAAAAATCGAGAGAGAGAGAGAGAGAGAGAGAGAGAGAGGTAAAGTTTGACACTTTGATTTAAAAGAAACCAAATTATTCTATTGAAATTTGTCAATTTATACTTAAGTCTAAAGAATTAAATATTAAAAATAAGGTTACATATTACCAATTATTTGGTTAACAGTACAACAAAAATAATAATGCCGTATACATTTAGTACTATGAGAAACCTATCTTTGCACACCCACGCCTCATATACACACGTAAATGCGTGCATTATTTCCTTCATACACACATGCGTATACCCATATATGCCCACGTACGCAGATACATATATACACCTACGAACGCGCATACATATATACGCACTCAAGCACCGGCAAAAACAAATATGTAACCAATACATAAAAAAAAACAACTTTTAACATATATCACAATGGTTTACAATTAGACAATAATGAAAGGGGGGCTAAAAGATTAACATAGCTTGAACCGGCTCCTGTGTCTACATTTAAACACTAGCTCCTTCCTCAGGTTCAACAGATCCAACTGGTTTTTGTGTCTGATGATGGTTATTTTCTCATCCAGACATAACTTACAGCACTCTCTGAAATTTGTAGGTGTGCATGATTTTTTAACTATTTTTTAACTATGCTCCATTTAATTATGGGGGTTAGGTTATTGTCTTTCAAATGCCAGAGATACTTCGACAGGGCTGTTTGGTGTTTCAGTTCAGGGTTGGAGTGCGTGTGGTTATATAGTCGTTGTTTCCAAGCCCCTGCCGAAATACCAATGTAGTATTTTATTAACTTTATGTTTTCTTTAGGGTATATCATGGCCTGATATGCCACCACCTCCGTCATACACTCACCACCCATAGGACAATCATTTTTAATCCTACAATTGCATTTTATAGCGTTATTGCAATGTCTAGTTGTATTATTGATGTCTGGTGAATTTCTGGCAACCTTAGGGTTGCTTTGGTTGGGAGTTGTGGGGCTGAGGCTGGCTCGGCTGGTGGTTGTTCCTCTGGAGCTGGCTTGATTAGTGGTAGTAGGTTTCCGGTTATTAGTTTGGTTTTTATATCTAGCTAAGGTTTTCCTATTGTGGGAATTGATGATATTTTCTATATTTCTAGTGCAAGAATAGCTGATGTTTAGGGTTTTTCTATTAAATATTATATGAAGGGGACTAGAAATGCTGAAATGTTTATCTACGAGTTTAAAAAAACATTTGCCTATATTAATATTACATAGTTTACAAAATGGAGGGTTGAACCAAATTGCTTTCTTTCTTCTGTTGGTCTTATTGGTACTACTATGTTTCAAGGATTCATCATAATAAAGCGGCTTTTGAAATCCGCTCCTATGCAAAGCCTCGTTATAAGTTTTCTTACGTGTGTCAAAGATTTTTTGGTTGGAGGATAGTCTATTGATTCTGGCATTAATGGAATGAGGAATTTGCCTCAATACGTGTGAAGGGTGATTGGAGTTAATATTGATGTATAAAGGCGTTTGGTTGGGTTTTTCAAAGGGTCTAAAACTGTTACTAGAGAGGTCGAAAGTGATGTCTAGAAAATTAACTACTTTACGGTTGGTCTGGATATCTAATTTAAAACCTAGGTGTTTAAAGGCGTTGGTTAGTTTTTTTTTTTTTTTTTAGCACTTTTGGACCGGTGCTATTGTTAATGACTGCTAAACCGTAATCTCTATATAATCCGACTAGTTCTAGGTTCCAAGATCTACCTATAATATTTAATATATATAAACCTACAAGATCCGCGACCTGGGCAGAGTCAAAACCACCCATAGGGACGTCAAAGTTCCGGCGTGCCTTTTTAATCCAAATGGAGGAATTGTGGACCAAAATATTTTTCCTACAGTCCATTATGATGTTTACTTGGTCCTTGGGAGCGACAGTTATGTTCTTATCATCTTATATGTTTTTATTTTTTTATTTTTTATTTTCTTATTCGCCGGGTTAGGTTTTTGCGAATCCCATTCATGTAGAATCCTTCGTTGAATAAAGACGGAAGCTGAAGATGGCTCGCCTGAAATAGGCCATATACTTCCGAATTACCACGAAATAACGCGTCTGTCTTAATTTTTCTGATATATATATATATATATATATATATATATATATATATATATATATATATTTCCCTCCAATCGTATTTATGGAGAGAGGCGATACCCATTGAACCACAGCTCATATCCATAATATTTTTTCACGTTTTTTCTGATGGGGGAGTATTCAGTATTTGCCTATAGTTCCCAGGACTACCCTGACCCGGTGTGGTAGCACACTAACAGGTGCTACCACCCCGGGTTAGGTAGTCCTGGGAACAACAGCAATTGAGAGGTGGTTCCATACTCCTCAAAACCTTCAGTCTTCCGATCAGAGGCCGAGCTGTTGGATGTCATTTATCGTCACACCCAGGACGGTTTTATTTCCGTGAGTAATTCTTATCTTTATTAAAATGTTAAATATTCGTGTCTGGAAAACAGATTATTGAATTTTTAGCTGATATTTATGTTTAGTTTGTAATTTACTGCACATATAACTTCACTGATAACAACTTTCATATTGATAAACAATAAAAATAAGTGCCTATAATTTCCGAATTAAATCAAATTTAATAAGATTTCAAGTTTTGCCCAGAGTACCGAACGGCAAATTCTTACATTAAGATTAGTCGAAATTATTTCCTTTCTTTCTTTCTTTCTTTCTTTCTTTCTTTCTTTCTTTCTTTCTTTCTTTCTCCTATCTATATTGATAATTTTTTCTGTCTTTCTTTGCCCTCTCTATATTGATCATTCATTCATTCTTTCTTTCTTTCTTTCTTTCTTTGCTTTGTTTATTTCTTCTTAACTTACTTTCTTTTTCCTCTCTATATTCATCTTTCTTTCTTTCTTTCTTTCTTTCTTTCTTTTCCCTCTCTATATTGATCTTTCTTTCTTTCTTTCTTTGCTTTGTTTATTTCTTCTTAACTTACTTTCTTTTTCCTCTCTATATTCATCTTTCTTTCTTTCTTTCTTGACAGCTATACGAATAAAATAGAAATATTAACAAAAATAAAACAGAAAAAATAAAAAGATGAAATAAAAAATACAAGAGAAAAAATAAAATTTTGAAAATAGAAAAAAATTTAAAAAAACAGGGAAAATTAAAAATAATAAAATAGAAAAAAAAATAAAATAAAAAAATAGAAAAAATAGAAAAGAAATTAAAAAAAAAGAAAAAAGTAAAAAAAACTATAGAAAATCTTATTTCATGGAAATTAAATTAAAAATTCGCTAAAGGAGAACAGATTACTTTCTTTGAAGACATCGCCGGCGTCAGGCTGAAGAAAATGGCGGATGGTAATGACTGGAAACTGTCACAAATTGGCGACATAAGGGAGTCGATCGTTTTCGTCTGCTTCCGTCGGGCGCCTCTTTGATAAAGGATATTTGTGCGTAAGTGAATGCACGGAATTCCAGTTGAATCATTTGCATTCACTTACGCACAAATACCCTTGGGGAAGGTATTCATCCGTGTCTTCCCTACAGTTATGGGCTAAATAATAGGACAGAATGGGTTCTATAGCTTTGGCTAGCAACCAGTCTACCGCAGAAAGCAATAACAACCTACTGCAGGATAATCTTCTGTCCAGTCAGTCATGTTTCTTTCGAGACATGATCTCCCAAAGCGTGTATCATGTATGGTACTTAACTGACTGACTGAATATAATAGTTGAACTCATGATTAAGGCTTCTGCTGGTCACAAAATAGGGTACCAGTTTTCTATTGTTATAAAGTAATAAACTGCTCCGCCACTAATTACTACATAATAATATAATACATCTCTTCTCCCTCCAGTTAAATAGCAGGACAGATGGGTTCTATAGCCTTGGCTGGCAACCAGTCTACTGCAGAAAGCAATGGCAACCTACTGCGGGATAATCTTCTGCCCAGTCAGTCATGTCTCTTACGAGACATGATCGCCCAAGAGTGTATCACGTATGGCACTTTGATAAAACTTTGATAAACTTACGAGAATAGGAAAATTTGATAAGAACATTGGAAAAGAGAGACAGTACTTACGTTGTTATTTACCAAGTAACACCTATTTTGGGAATAATGTTACAATAGACTTAGCCGAAGAATGGTAATAGTCAGTTAAGTACCATACGTGATAGGGCGATCATGTCCCTCTCGAGACATAACTGACTCGAGTAGGTTGCCATTACTTTCTGCGGTAGACTGGTTAACGACCAAGGATAAAGAACCCAATCTGTCCTGTTATTTAATCCATAACTGGAGGGAAGAGGCGGATTAATACCTTTCCCAAGGGTATTTTCACGTAAGTGAATACAACGAATTTAACTGGAATTCGAACTCAGCTCCGATTTCTCGTTCCGTGCCGATATCCACTGTACCACATCGCACATCCATGGTAATAAGAGTTATAATATTAACCGTTTCCTTATAAGGACATATTTGGTATTTATTGTCAGTACTGCTCCTTACACATTTCTTCATTCCATGGCCATTGGTATAAGAATAAAGTGTAGATAATCTTTTCTACCCATTTGCAATGTTAACGATAATATTACCGTTTCCTTATTGACCGAGCAGCCAGTGGAGACGCGGTGGTTAGCGGTTCGGATTAAGGAATCGATTAGCCGATTTTTAATTTCAGTCAAATTCATTAAATTCGCTTACTTGATTTATGCTTTGGGAATCTTATGAATCCATCTCTTTTCCCCATGGGTAAATAGCAGGACAGACTGGGTTCTACAGCCTTGGTTGGCAACCAGTCTACCGCAGTAAGAATTAGCAACCTACTGCGGAAAATCTTGCCGCGGAAAACCTTCACACCACATGCGGTGACAGGGTAGCCAATGCTACTCGAGTTAGATCTTTCTTCACTCCTTGATTCTCGGTCTGGGACCACAGTGTAGAATCTGTTTTCATCTCTAATCTTAATGGTAATATTACGCCTTTCCTTATCAGGAAACCTTCGGTATTTATTGACTGAGCGACCAGTGCTATTCGTTATGCGTTTCTTCCTCCCTTGGCCATCGGGATTAGATCAAAATGTAGTATCTGTTTGGTTTGGTTTGTCTTGTTTTACGGCATATCAACCTCAATTGATTATTTAATGCGGATTAAATTTTTACAATAGATTTATATGAATAGAATATACTTTGTGAAGTGGGTCTCGTAGAGGGTCAGATGTATTCCTGAAAATATTTTCAAACACATATTTTTGTTTTTAACATTTTCCTTCAAAAACGTATTTTTGTTGGTAACATTTTTCTTTCAAAAACGTATTTTTGTTGGCAATATTTTTCTTTCAAAAATATTTTGTTGGTAATATCTTTTATTAAAAAATGTTTTGTTGGTAATATTTTTAATTCAGAAATGTTTTGTTGGTAATATTTTTCATTCAAAAAAGTTTTGTTGGTAAATACTTTCATAGCATATGGACCCCGGTTTGGGGGGTTAACTATTTACCCATAGCTGGGACCCTAACAGATGCTACCACTCCCGGTCAGGCTGGACCTGGGAACAACAGCAATTATGAGGTGGTTCTATGCTTCTCACAACCTCCCAATCAGAGGCCTTGCTGCCGGATGCAGTTTATGGTTATACCCAGGGCCTGTAGTATCTGTTCTTTTTATTCGTCATGTTAGTGGTGATATCACCCGTTTCCTGACCCCGAAACGTTCGGTGTTCATTGAGCAGTCAGTACAACTCGGATACTTCTTTTCTTCACTTCGGATCAAAGTTTAATCTTGGTTTTCATCTCTGATGATAATGATAATCTTAGATATATTAATTGGAGTTTCCTTATAGAGCAGGGGTCGGCAACCTTTAGGAGAATGAGGGCCAAAAAGCTATGTAGAATCATGGAGGAGGGCCAAACAGCTATGGCTCCGGTGTCATGGAGAAGAACCATGTTATTAAATATGTGAATAAATTTTCTATGTGTTTGAAGAAAGCAAGGATTCAATATAATTCAATATCTGACGGGTGTTTTGTTAAAGAATATTACATCTTAAAAAAATCAGTATTGAAAAAAAAAAAATTCCAGTTTTGAAAAAAAAAAATCCCAGTTTTGAAAACAAAAAAAATTCCATTAAAATCGGTTGCAAACACTATTTTATATTCATTTAAAAGTGCCCGCTCACGAAAGCAATTTCACAGAAAAAGTGAAAGTGATGCCGTACGCTAATTTTGGCGATCCCTACAAATAAAAAAAAATAAAAGTAAAACACATTTTCTGGGTAAAATGAAATAATTTTAAAAAAAATTTAAGCGCAATATATTGCAAAGTGCTGTTACCAGACATACGGTCTTCGAGTAGACAGCCTTTTGATCCAGGATAGCACTACCTATTCATGGAATTTGATGCTAGCCTCCCTCTTTAGTCTGAGGTCTTCATCAACAAATTCAGGAGTTTTCTTTTTATCAGAACGAACAGAGTGAGTTTTAGAGTTGCCATAGCTTCGTAATCACCATTAGACTCATCGCGCTCTTTCTGAATTCTCTCCGCTTTCTTTAGATTGACAGCCATACACACCGAAATGTTTATATTGACGCTTCCGGCCCAAGATTTGTCATAGGATTTCACACTGCAAATATACATTTACTTTTTTATGTTTACTTCAAAGAGTAAGCAAGTCTCTACTTGGTCAGTGCATTATAAATAGCGAACTGAAGATTATGTTTTATCCTCGGTTTTTAAAACAATAAATATTGCCAAGGAGTGAAGGTAGTTAAAATAGTAGCAACGTTTAGGGAAAAATCATCCTTTTGGCACACTGTTTTTAGGCGGACACGATGGTCCATGCTTGCCAAATTGTTCTTACAAGTGCAGCTCACACCCTAAGAAAGGCTTTATCTATGTAAAAAAAAATGTCTGTTTTAAGGGTCCTTTTTGTTATGCAAATATGCAGCTGGAAATGTCAAGAGACCACTTCTGACCTTGGGTCTCTGGTTGGAACCCGGAAGAAAATGTGTATACAACAGAAATCAAAAAGCATGATAACCCTCTAGGGCCATTCGTATCATATTTGATACAGTATTTCCCTATAAGGAAACATTTGGTATTTCCCTATAAGGAAACATTTGGTATTCATTGACTGAGCAGTCAGTACTGCTTTCATTTGAAATTTATAAAATATTTCTCTTAAAAAATTTTTCAGGAAAATATTTCTTTCAAGGCTTGTTTTCATACTGTATCAAATATGATACGAATGGCCCTAGAGGGTTAAGGCTTCCACTGGGCATAAAGTGGGTGATCGGCTTTCTATTGTCATGAAGTAATAAACTGATCCCCCACTAATATGATACGAATGGCCCTAGAGGGTTAATAATATGATTATGTGGGCCAATATCTGCACTGGAAGAAATGCTACTTTTATGGGAAGGAAACTGCATAAGAACACCACCCAGATACGAAAGACCACAAGAACAGAATCTGCTTTCTTTTGGAACGAAAATTTAAAAAATGCAGCACATGAGGACATCAGTAATTGTTGAAGCCCTCGGATTGATTGGAAAATAATCCGATAGACTCATTAAAAGGATTCCTGGTGACCCATGCCTAAAAGAAATACAAAGGACTGTGCTCACAAATACAGCCCACACCTTACCAAAGGTTTGATCTATGTAAAGTCTGTGTAATCTTACTTTAAAAAAATGCAAAATGGAAAATGTCATGATGCGATTTCTGACCTTGGGCCTCTGGTTGGGATCCAGAAAAAAATAAGTATGTACCAGAAATCAAAGCAATCACACACACACACACACACACACACACACACACACACACACACACACACACACACACACATATATATATATATATATATATATATATATATATATATATATATTTCCCTCCTGCCATTCATGAAAAAAGAAAGAGACAATAGTAAGGCAGCGTCGGCTCAGTTCGTTAGAGAGAAAATGGCGACTCAGCGTCGGCTCAGTTCATTTTCTTTAATACTAGTTATAAAACTTTTTGTAACAGTTACGTCGTCAAGTAGTAAAGAATGAATATATATATATATATATATATATATATATATATATATCACTTAGAAATGAGTTATCTTCTCGATCTAGGTTTTCCAAATGAAAATATTCAAAAGTTATACGATATAATTGTATTGAACACTTTTTAATACAACTGTGGTTAATACAACAGTATATAACACACGCACACACACACACACACACACACACACACATATATATATATATATATATATCCTAGTGATGTTGTTAATAGTGTGATGCGGAATAAAAAAAAAACATTTTTTCTAAGAATAAGCCGTATCCTGCGAAAAAGTGTCCAGTTTATTTAAGGCTACCTTATATTGGTTCATGTAGTGAGCAACTGGCTAAGCGAATATCTAGAGCAGTTACTTCTTGTTATTTTTCTGCTCAGGTTAGGGTCCATCTTGGCACTCGTTGTGCTTTCCGTCTATGAAAAAGGACTTACTTCCTCCCCATCATATTTCTTTCTCTGATCTATAAATTTATTTGTAGTTGTCGTAATGACTACATAGGAAGGACGTCACAGAGATTGGATTGCAGAATTTAGCAACATGTGCCATTAAGAAATCTCAAAATGGATGTCCGTGCTGGTCAACTTTTAAACACCTCCGGGTCAGCTATCGCCGAAAACTTGATAAGTAGCAGAAATTGTGCGAATGGCTTTAATGTTGACCAGTCCACTGTGTTGTCTGGTTCGCACTTAGTGTTTCATTTACAGGCGTTGGAGTCACTAGACATCAAATTTAGGACCCCGACTTTGTAAACAGACAGGTTGTGCGATTGAACTCCACATAAACACCATTTGATGCCTGTCCCTCCCCGCCTTTTTTTCCCCCTTCGTCTTGATTCATCTTCAATTTTAATATTTTAAATATTGAAGAATTAAAAAAAAGTCCCAGTTGATCCTGACAAAAAGCGGGATTGAAACCGATTTTTCATTTTCGTGTTTCTTATTTTTTATTCCAACATCTTTAAAAAAATGCCTGTAAGTATGAAATTGACTTTATTTCTTGCTATGATATATATATATATATATATATTGAATTGAGGCAGCAGATAATTATCAAAAAATATATTGTTAAATATAACAGATAAATGAATGTCTATTATATTTAATCATGGACCGTTCTAAAGATCGTATTTTAACTTTAATTTCTGGTGAAAATAAAAAAAAGTTGTCCAACATTTGGATATTTTTTTATTAGGCCGGTACTAATTAAAGCTAAAATACGATGTTTAGAACGGCTCATGATTAAACATAATAGACATTCATTGTCTGTTATATTTAACAATATATATATACTCAATAATTAAGGAGTCAACATCAAGCAACAACAATCAACACCGTGTTTCAACCGTGAAGTATCGTCAGGACCTTATGCCTGACGATAAATTACGGTTGAAACCCGGATTGCTTTGTGTTGAATCCTTAATTATGGAGTATATAATATAATATATATATATATATATATATATATATATATATATATATATATATATATTCGCTCTACTTTCTTCTTATCATCATTGAATTTTGTATTGAGCACTTTTTCATTATTTCATAATTTGGACGCGGTTGTTTACTAACTTCCTCTCTCTCTTTCTACCCCTCTCTGTCTCTCTCTTTGTCTCTCTCTCTCTCTCTCTATATATATATATATATATATAGAAAATAAATTTCGATGTTCATATTAGCTATACAACTGATTTGAACATCTGAATTTATTTTATTTTATAATTGGCTCTGTATTTTAAGTATTAATTACATTGAGCCCTCCACCTTGATCATTTTTTAATATTAATGTAATTAATATTAATTAGGGTCGGGTCTTTTGGATTTACCTTCCTGCTTTTCCTTTTGGATTAAAGTGTATATATATATATATAAGCAACGTTGAGCCTGGTCAGTACTTAGGTGGGTGACCACTTGGGAATACCAGGTGCTGTTAGCGTTCACGAATGTGCGTTGTGGTGGTGTGGATGTCGGCTTGGAGGGGGAAATCGGTGAGCCGAGTTCCAATTCCAGTCGAGCACACTGCATTCACTTGCGCACTAGTACCCTTGGGAAAGGTATTAATCTGTCCGTTCCCTCCAATTATGGGTTAAATAATTGAGGTCTGCTGTTCATGCGATCTGTGGCAGATTTCTGCACCGATTGTTTATCAGCAGTTCCAAAAAGTGTGGATGGTACTACACAATGCCTTCACCACTATAAACAAATCTTTGTGTGGATGTCTTACTAAGGTTAGACCCTCATACATCGAAATCGATGGGAGAATCCATAATATATATATATATATATATATATATATATATATATATATATATATATATATTAAGTATTATGTTAAAATGCAGCCGTAACTTCTACTCCAACAGTTTCTTTCCTCGCACTTCCCGACTGTGGAATTCTCTTCCAAACGATTGCTTCCCCGACGGCTACAATCTCCAGGAGTTTAAATGTAAGGTCAATAGACACCTCCTAACACACTAACCTGCTCCCATTCTATCAAACACTCTTCCCATCTGCCCGACCCTCATCCTCGCTATCCTTACTCATCTATCACCTTTCTCCTGACATTCCCTATGTCTATCCACTCCTTCTCTTTACCTTCCCCTATGTAGCCCCATGCGCAATAGTGGCAGTGGAATGCCTTGCTTGGGGTGAGATGATTAAAAAAAAAAAAAAAAAAAAATTATGTGGTCCAACTAGATACCTTACTCAGACAAAATAATCTTCTTCAAAATTTATTTAAAAACTATGTTTCATTAAAGAAATACACTGAATATTATATGAATATTATATTAATAAAAAAAACCCATGCAATGCTAAAATGTTACTCTAAACACGCTATAACTAAGAACACTACAATCATTCAACCCACATGCCGACCTAAACTTCCTATCCTATGTCCTCATAGACAAAAGTCAAATAAAAATCTAATATAATAAAACAAAAACTTAAAATACAACCTCCTAACAAAAATTATTGTCTACCTATTTAAAAAAAAATCTAAGGTCTGACTATGCAATTTACCCAGACAAAATTAATAAGTGACCTGTCCAGATCTAAGCCATTCTGCCCCCATATCCTAACCCATATGTGCATTTCTATTTTTACAAACTGCTGATTGACTAATTTATGTTATATATCGCCGTACGACGACAAAACAACAAACACGCATATATAAAAATATAAGGTTATATTTTTATTAATAACGACGAACCGTGTGGAATAGAGAACGGAAGGATGAGAGGCACATAGAATGGGTTGACGGGAGTGTAGTCTTGCCTGTGGTGTTTCTCTGCTTCCACTGGCCGTTCTCTGCTGGCGAATCCGTGTGTCGAGGTCTTTTTATAGTCTCTAGAACCGGGACTTTCCTTCCGGTTTTGCCTCGCCCACGCAACGCCCACTAATTCTAAGAGACACCTGATCTGTTTGCCTCTGTAGCCATTTCCGCCGCTGTCGGAAATAAGGTCAAATGACATCCGCTCCGGCCTCGACAGGATGTATTTCACAAACACCTGTCTTGTCGCTTCGCCGCCCCCTTCACCGACGGGAAACACCATCGCTTGCATCACTTCCTCGGTTGGGGCCAGATTGTTATATTACATTTAGACTCAGCGCATATGTTGGACCACGAATATATCTCAAGTCGATCAAGCAGAGAAATTAATACAATATAAGAACCAGTAATACGAAGTGGTACAGAAAACCAATTACAAATATCAAGATTGTATTATGAGCTCTAATAAAAAAAAAGAAAGTTACTGAGACATTAGGTCTATAAGTCCCCAAAACTCATACTCTAACCTCTTTAAGGACACATGACTCAGGGATTTAACCCAAAGAATTGTGAGTTCAATACCTGTCTACCGCAGCGTTAAACAAAAAAATTGAGTTGAGTGAAAGAGAGTGATAAAAAATAAAGGGTTCGGTTCAAAATTCCAGTCACCTGTTGAATGGCGATAGTTACAACGGTCGAAACGTTGTGAAGTCCAAACAATATAAAAAAGTATAACAATTTAACAAAAATTATATGTTCTATACAATAATAATAACTAGCGGAACCCGTGAAATTTCCACGGAAGGATAATTACGATTTCCTGGAAAAATGTTACTTTGTCATACTACAAATGATAGTAACGTCTTCAAACATAAAGGTATTGGATAATAAAATAACGATAACACAGAGTGTAATTTTATTAAAATATCTATAAAAGTAATGTTTATAGAAGCTATTTTACTGTAATCTTATATTAAGTGGCGTATGCACAGACCATAACCAAAATACTGTACGCTATTTTGTGAGAGATTTTGAAAGAGAAAATGTTGTTTTTTTTTTGTTATTAAAAAATCATGACTCCTGTGTCAATTGTAAACAAAAAAGACCAACTGAGTAATGGCCAAGGGTGTAGAGTCCAGAAATTTCGTTATCAGGTCGCGGAATACGACAACAAACCTACCTATTTTTACTATATTGTACAGTACACATACATATAGACACACACACAATTACTGCTACAACCCCTAGCTTAAGCTGCTACTGCTAAGGTAATGCTATAGGCTCTCTCCTCCTACTCTCTCACTCTTTACTACTCTTCCGTTTGGCAAAGGTAAGAGAAAGGCTGAGGAGAGTAGCTTTTAAAAAGATAGAGGGAAAGGAAAAGCCCGTATAGATAGTAAGTGGCGTAACGGACGGACGAACTAAGGAACTAAGGAAGGAACAAGCAGAATTATTATATAATGCTTCATCGACTTGAGATATTTTCGTGGTCTAACATATGCGCTGATTCCTTAAATTTTCGTATTTTCTAGTGGTTAGTTCAACATTCTAATCACCTGAAGAAGGTCGGACCGTACAACGGCCGAAATGTCACGAATATGGTAACAAAGAACAGGACAAGAGTCCGAACGATATAAATAATGTAAATAATTACAATGCCTCATCCCAGAAACAGAGAAAAAAAATTTTATACTTGTGTACAAGTTTTAAACATATCTTGAAGAAGACGGGCATACTGTCGAAATATTGTTGAACTTTGTCACAAAACCTTTTTCTTTTTCTTTTCTAAAATTGAGCTCTTCCTTTAAATGGTATAATAATAATAATAATAATAATAATAATAATAATAATAATAATAATACAATGGTGCCATCTTTGACCTTAGGTCACTGGTTGTGATCTGGAATGTAACGAGTATAAACCAGAAAATCAAAGAAAATGACAATAATAATAATAATAATAATAATAATAATAATAATAAATTCAAACAGAAAAATGTGAAAATTGAAAGCAAGAGTCGTGCCAGTGATAGTAGCTGTACTTGGAATGATAAAAAAATGGAAGAAAAAAGCACATTGAAAGAATCCCTGGAAACCCCAGCTTAAGAGATATACAAAAAATTGTCTTGTTAAGTACAGCCCACGCATTATGGAGAACTTTGTCTATGTAACGCTAGGGATGATAGGGGAGATAGAAAAAACATGAAATAGAGCCATAACAACACACCACGACCTGCCTTAGGTCATTCTGCAGACTTGGTAGGTCGTGTGACCATAGCAGAAATCGAATTATGATGAAAAATGAAATAATAACAATAATGCCTTGATGCCATCGCTGACCTTTGGTCACTGGTTGGGACCCGGAAAGAAACTAGTATACACCAGAAATCAAAGATAATAATAATAATAATAATAATAATAATAATAATAATAATAATAATAATAATAATAATGACACCATCTACACAGACAGAAAAATTGAACCAAATAGGCCAGACATTATTGTTAAAAACCAGAAAGAGAAAACTTGTCTATTAATTGATATGGCTTGTCCAGCGGATTGTAACATAGCAACCAAGGAATTTGAAAAACTGTCAAAATATAAAGACCTGGAAATTGAAATAGAAAAAAAATGTGGAAATTGAAAGCAAGAGTCGTGCCAGTGATAGTAGGTGCACTTGGAATGATAAAAAATGGAAAAAAAAAACACACATTGAAAGAATCCCTGGAAACCCCAGCTTAAGAGATATACAAAAAATTGTCTTATTAAGACAATTAAGGAAAACTTTATGTAACGCTAGGGATGATAGTGAAGATAGAAAAAACATGAAATGGGGCCATAACAACACGCCACGACCTGCCTTAGGTCTCCCCGCCGACTTGGTTGGTAGTGAGACCAAAGCAGAAATCGAAATATGATGAAAAATGACATAATAATAATAATAATAAGAAGTGAACTGTCAGTACTGGATGAACTGAGTAGAGGAATAAATGTAAGAACTAGGAAAAGAAGAAGAGCCGAAAAAAAATATAACATCAGGAATGAAAATGACGTCTTATCAAATAAAGAAAAAATAAAGCAAAAAATCCAACTGAAGGCTCAAAGAATAAGACGCTATGAAAAAAGAGCAAAATTTTACAGACAAAACAAGATCTTTCAGACTGATACAAAGAGATTTTACAGGGAAATAGGTAAAAAAAGAATTGAAGTGACAGTACCCCCCAGAATGGAAGAAGTCACACAGTTCTGGGAAAAGATATGGGCTTGCCCTAAAGAACCTAGCAAGGAAGTACATTGGATTACGCAGGAGATAGAACGAATGAAGAATAAACCGGAACAGACATGGTCTGGAATTACAGAAGATGATATTAAATTTGCACTAAAAAAAGCACACAATTGGAAAACTCCAGGTATAGATAAAATTCCTAACTTTTGGCTATATTATTTAAATGCAGCACATAAAAAATTAGCCAAAGAACTCCAAGAAATGGTTGACGATCCCACTAAAATTCCTGCATGGATGACAAAAGGAATTACATTTCTTCTACCCAAGAATGGTGACACAAACAACCCGAAAAACTACAGACCAATTACATGTCTTCCGACAACATATAAACTACTAACATCTATTTTAACAAAACAAACATATTTATTCTTAGAAAGAAATGACATGATACCGCTTGAACAAAAAGGGTGCAAACGTGGCTGTTATGGCTGTAAAGACCAATTGCTAATTAACAAAATGATCCTGGAAAACTGCTACAAGACAAAGAAAAATCTTAGTACTGCCTGGATAGACTACCGAAAGGCATTCGATAGTGTGCCACATGAATGGATTTTAAAGACTTTAAATATATACAAGATATCGCCCGTCATCATCAATTTCATCAAACAGTGCATGTCTATATGGAAAACAACCCTTTACCTCAATCATATAAATGGAACCGATAAGTCTGATGAAATAAACATCAAAAGAGGTATATTTCAAGGTGATTCTTTATCTCCCTTACTATTCTGCATATCATTAATAGCACTAACCAGTCAACTTAATAAGACAGAATGTGGTTATAAAATAGGCCAAAAGAAAATAAGCCATCTATTTTACATGGATGACTTAAAGTTATATGCTAAGAATGATAATGAGCTGGAAGGTCTTCTGCAAACTGTAAAATGCTTCAGCGAAGACATTGGAATGAAATTTAATTTGAATAAATGTGCTAAAGCTACAGTTTTACGTGGATCAATACAAGAAACATCCTCAATTAGCCTAGACCCTGCTGTAACAATAAAAGAATTGAAACCAGAAGAAGCTTATAAATACCTAGGTGTAAATGAGAGCGAAAACATTCACCATAAAAAAATGAAAGAAATAGTGCGTAAAGAGTACTATAGAAGGCTACGAATGATATTAAAAACTGAATTAAATTCACAGAACAGAGTTATGGCCATTAATAGCCTTGCAATCCCAGTTGTCCAATATAGCTTCAACATCTTAAACTGGACTCTAAACGACATCAGGCGAATGGATGTTAAAACAAGAAAGCTTCTTTCTAAGCATAGGATGCATCACCCAAAGGCTGATGTAGACCGTCTATACATACCCCGTAAAGAAGGTGGAAGGGGTCTTATTCAGCTGGAATTGTCATACAAGACAACAACTATTGGCTTACTAACATACATAGAAACAACAAAGGATTGGATGATACAATTAGTAAGGCAACATGAAGAAAGAAAGAAAAAATATTCAATAATAAAAGAAGGCAGTAAATACAAACAAGAATTACAGTTAGTAGATTCTGTAGAAAAGCAAAACAGTAGCCAAGAACCAACTATTGCGGCAAAAAATATGAAAATGAAAGCCAAAGATAAAGCTCTTGAAAAGATGAAACAGCGCTGGCAAGACAAACCTCTGCATGGCCAATATCCAGTACGTGCCAATAAATCCAATGTTGACAAAGTTAATACTCATCGATGGTTACGTGCATCTGGATTAAAGTCTGAAACTGAAGGATTTATACTTGCAGCACAAGACCAAAGTCTTTTCACGAGAAACTTTCAGGCAAATATTATGCATAATAATATGGATCCAAAATGCAGGTTTTGTGATAAACACCAAGAAACAATAGACCACCTAATCTCAGGCTGTTCTGTGCTTGCCCCAAACGAATATAAAAATCGCCACGATAGAGTTGGGCAATATTTACATTGGGCAATGTGCAAACATTATGGAAAAGCTGTAAACAAACACTGGTATGAACATCATCCAGCACCGGTTACAGAAATAGAAGATGTAACCATTCTATGGGATTACACCATCTACACAGACAGAAAAATTGAAGCAAACAGGCCAGACATTATTGTTAAAAACCAGAAGGAGAAAACTTGTCTATTAATTGATATGGCTTGTCCAGCGGATTGTAACATAGCAATCAAGGAATTTGAAAAACTGTCAAAATATAAAGACCTGGAAATTGAAATAGAAAAAATGTGGAAATTGAAAACAAGAGTTGTGCCAGTGATAGTAGGTGCACTTGGAATGATAAAAAATGGAACAAAACAACACATTGAAAGAATCCCTGGAAACCCCAGCTTAAGAGATATACAAAAAATTGTATTATTAAGTACAGCCCACACACTAAGGAAAACGTTATCTATGTAATGCTGGGGATGATAGGGAGGATAGAAAAACATGAAATGGAGTCATAACAACACGCCACTACCTGCCTTAGGTCTCCCCGCAGACTTGGTTGGTAGTGAGACCAATGCAGAAATCTAAATATGATGAAAAATGACATAATAATAATAATAAGGACATGATGTAATCTCTGACCTTTGGTCACTGGTTGGCACCCGGAAAGAAACGAGTATAAACCAGAAATCAAAGAAAATAAATAAAATAAATAATAATAATAATAATAATAATAATAATAATAATAATAACAATAATAATAATAATAAATTAAAAACATCTTAAATAGGTTTACATTTTGTTTGAAAAGAATCTTATTTGGAGAACGATAAATCTTTCCTGTTTTTGGGGTTTTTTTTTTATGGAATTTAATTCTTGCCTCCATTTTTTATTTAACTAGAGTCCAATTGAAATCTTTCATTAAAAATCATTTTTTAAAAATGTTCCTTTCATTTCTTTTTCTATTTTTTTTTTTTTCTCTCGCTCCAAATCAATTTAGGACAAGATATCTGCCAATAAACGAATAAGTTCATTTTTTATTTTCATTGCAACAAAATCCTCGGTTCATTCAACCAATTCTACTGATACAAAATTGAAACTACTTCCATATTTGACCTGCAGGGTCAGCAAGAAAAGTGAATAGATATCTCATTTAATATTTAATCCCGCCTTTTTCATTTTCTTTCTTTCTGTTTTGTTATTTGTTCTTACTTTCTATTTTATTCTATCATTTTTTCGTTCATTCTCTCCCTCTTTTTTCTCTCTCTTACTTTTTCCGTTACTCCTTTGCTATTTTTCTTTCTTTTTCATTCTTTCTCTTTCATACTTTTAACTCTTTGTTCATTCTCTTTCCCTCTTTATTTCCTGGGGCACTTCGATGTGGTGTAATGGTTAACAAACTTCTCGCACTACGTACCTTTCACAACTGAGTAGTGGCCTTACAAGCGACTCTTACAAAATCAACTCTTTCTTGTTATTTTTTTCTTTCTATTTCATTTTTTGTTTCATTCTCTCTCTCTCTCTCTCTCTCTCTCTCTCTCTTCCTTTTTTCATTCCGTTGTTAATATCTACCTTTTTTTTCATTCTTTCCATGTTATACTTTCATTTTCTTGTTCGTTGTCTCTCTTTATCTCTCTCTATCTTTGTTTCTTATTATTTTCTTATTTTTTATTTCTTTCATTTTTTGTTCGTTTCTCTCCCTCTTTTTCTATTCTTTCTTTTTCTTTCTTTACCTTTTTCATTCATTCCTTACTATGTTTCTTTTTTCCTCCTTCATTCATTTCCTTCTTTCTTTCTTTCTTTCTTTCTTTGTTTTTTCTTTCTTTCTTTACCTTTTTCATTCATTCCTTACTGTTTCTTTCTTTCTTCTTCATTAGTTACTTTCTTTCTTTCTTTCTTTTTTCTTTCTTTCTTTACCTTTTTCAGTCATTCCTTACTGTTTCTTTCTTTCTTCTTCATTAGTTACTTTCTTTCTTTCTTTTTTCTTTCTTTCTTTACCTTTTTTCAGTCATTCCTTACTATGTTTCTTTCTTTCTTCTTCATTACTTTCTTTCTTTCTTTACCTTTTTCATTCATTCCTTACTATGTTTCTTTCTTTCTTCTTCATTAGTTTATTTCTTTCTCCTTCATTCGCTTCTTTCTTTCTTTCTTTTTCGTTCTCTCTCTCTCTCTCTGCTTTACTTTCATCATTCTCCTTCCATCTATATTATTCTCTTTCTTTTTTTCTTAAAATTCATGTGTATTATTTCAGTTAAGTGCCATACGTGATACACGATTGGGCGATCATGTCTTGAAAGAGACATGACTGACTGGGCAGAAGATTATCCCGCAGTAGGTTGCCATTACTATTCTGCGGTAGACTGGCTGCCAGCCAAGGCTATAGAACCCAATCTCTCCTGTCATTTAACCCATAACTAGAGGGAAGAGACGGGTTAGTACCTTTCCCAATGGTATTTGCACGTAAGTGAATGCAGGGAATTCAACTGGAGTTCTAGCTCGGCTCCCGATTTCTCGTTCCGAGTCGATATCCACTGCACCACAACGCACATAAGCGTTCTTAAAAGCTATTACGTGACGTGCGCGGTGGAGCATCTGTCTGTTTTTTTTTTTTGTTTTTTGTTTTTAACTTCCAAAATTCCATTTCCACTGTTAATTTACCTCTCCTTTTCCATCGTAATCTTTGTCTTATGTTTCTTCTTCTTAAGTTCATGTTCAGTAAAACCCTACCTCCTAGGCATTGTATTAGGTGAACTATTTCGTATGCCTATAGTACGTATCCTTATACTTGTAAATGCCGTATTACAGGCTCTTGAGAGGAGGCTTACCGCGAAACTAGAGTCATAAAGTGTCAATAGTTGTGTATCCACAATATCATCGTATTTTTCACTTTCCACTTCTTCCTACTACCGGATTACGGCCATATCACGTTGAATACACCGGTTCTCGCTCGATCACCGAAGTTAAGTAACATTGAGCCTGGTCAGTATTTAGATGGGTGATCGCTTGGGAATACCAGGTGCTGTAAGCGTTTATTGGCTTACGGCCATATCACGTTGAATACACCGGTTCTCGCTCGATCACCGAAGTTAAGTAACATTGAGCCTGGTCAGTATTTAGATGGGTGACCGCTTGGGAATACCAGGTGCTGTAAGCGTTTATTGGCTTACGGCCATATCACGTTGAATACACCGGTTCTCGCTCGATCACCGAAGTTAAGTAACATTGAGCCTGGTCAGTATTTAGATGGGTGACCGCTTGGGAATACCAGGTGCTGTAAGCGTTTATTGGCTTACGGCCATATCACGTTGAATACACCGGTTCTCGCTCGATCACCGAAGTTAAGCAACATTGAGCCTGGTCAGTACTTGCCGCTTGGCAATACATGGATGTCCGTCGTGGTGCAGTGGATATCGGCTCGGAAAGAGAAATCGGTGAGCCGAGTTCGAATTTCAGTTGAATGCCCTGCATTCACTTAAGCACTGGTACCCTTGAGAAAGGCATTAATCCGGCCCTTCCCTCCAGATATGGGTTAAATAACAAAGGTAGGACTTGGGGACCCTACCCTTAAAAACAAATCCCAATGAATCTTGACACACGAAAAGAAAAAAAAGTATTACTAGACACAAAACTTATATAAAAACAACAATAAATTGTTGAAAGAAAAAGGTATTACCAGCAATAAATAAATAAAATTTAGTTGGCAATAAATGACCCGCCGAGGTTGATATGCCATAAATGCAAAACAACCAACCAAAAAAATCTTCCTACTACCGTTCATATTGCACACCTTCGTCAGTAAAACTCTAGTTTGATTGGCTCTTGGGTTTTATATTGGGAGAAATATAATAATAATAAAAAAAAAAAAGAAAAATGAGTAAAAAAAGGGAATTGATTATAGAAAGTTGTTTTTTAAACGATGTATCAAGTGGGGAGGGCTTTGTAAATGTGGATTGTAAATGCTTGATTGGGCAATCAATTTTTACCCTCTCGACTTGTTTTCGTTGAATATAATTCTCTGACGACACTTCTAAAGGAAAACATGACATTTAATCGGAAGTAGTAATCATCTTCGGGCAAAAATCGAACCAAGATCAATCCTTTTAAGCTCTTTGAATAACTTTCATAGATATATATATTTGTTGAAAAATCGCTCTAGGAAACATTTTTCAGTCTTATATTCAGGTTTTTCTTATTTTCTTCATTCTGTTTCATTTTATTTCATTTTATGTAATTTCCTTTCATAAGTTATCCAAATTTGTTGATTTTATGAAACGGTTTATGATTGATACTCATATTTTTATCAAACCGTTTTCCTTTTCCAATGTCGATTATCGTCTATTTTCCGTTAAAATTTATTTACATCTTTCTAATATTTTCTTTTTTTGTTTTTCTTTTTATCTATCAAATAACTTCTGATACTTGAAAAATAATAAAATAATGAATTGAACGTGCCGGATGTTTTCGGGAATGAAAGGAAAAGCATTTGTTAACGACGTTTCCGATTAACTTTCAAGATTTATATATAATCAATTTACTTGTTTAAATGACTTATATTCAGAGCTCGATTCATATTCATTGGGTCTAATGCAAATTCTTTATCGCTATTCAATAATAGTAATTTTTTTATTGAATCATTCTTCAAAAATAGGCAAAAAATCAAAAATATAAAAAGGAGACGCCTCAATAAGAGTATGATATAAATTTATTTTCAAATGTATATTTATATAGTGGGTAAAGTAATTTAATTGAATTCATTCATTATCCGTAATATGTATAATAGATTCTTGTACGTAAGTAAATGAAAATTTTGAAATATTCTTTGGATAGTCCCACTTTCCAGTCAAATTTAACTCCAATATATATCCACTATATATACACTATTACAATATATATATATATATATATATATATATTCAGTTATAATCTGAGATTAAGGACAGAATGGTTAAATAAAATAAAGACAAGAGGAAAACTGTATTTTAAATCGCCTACGCGTTTCGTCCTGTGATGGACTTTGTCAAGGCAAAAAGACGAAATGAGCTTTATTCTAAATTACGTATCTATAAACAAACAGTGTTGGCAACCACAAAGATGCTCACAAATCATTTCAAAAGATCAACAGAATATTTTAGTTTTTAGAATTTCTTCATGTGTAGTGCAAAGTCACGAGATATTAAAATGAAGGGAATTTGACCGTTTTCTTTGAAAATTGTTTATTTCGTGTGTTAGTCTGTTTTAGAATTTCTTCATGTGTAGCACAAAGTCACGAGATATTAAAATGAAGGGAATTTGACCGTTTTCTTTGAAAACTGTTTATTTCGTGTGTTAGTCTGTTTTAGAATTTCTTCATGTGTAGCGCAAAGTCACGAGATGTTAAAATGAAGGGAATTCAACAGTTTTCTTTGAAATTTTTATTATGTATGTTAGTCTGTTTTAGTATAATTTCCATAAGTAAAAGTGAGATTGGGAAAAATCCGGGCGGAAATTGATGTCTTGGTAGTACTGGATAGCGGCGCTCTCGAGAACTTTTCTTCTGAATAAATTGTTTACTCTTTTTATTACATAGTAACAACTACTTCGAAAACTATTATGGACATTATCAGATCTAAAAATAACTGAAATCAAAATGACGAACAAGCAGGTGTACACCGAATAAATTGCCGGGATTGTTCCTCCGTCTACATCGGAGAAACAAGTAAAAATCTAAAGAAACGTATATATGAACACAAAAGAGACATCACTTAATCTTAATCACTAATAATAATCTTACAAATGCATTAGTGATTCACAGAAATAAATTCAACCACAATTTCGATTTTAAAAATGCCACACTAATAAAAAGAGTAATTTTTATTTATAGATACGTAATTTAGAATAAAGCTCATTTCGCCTTTTTGCCTTGATAATGTCCATCACAGGACGAAACGCGTAAGCGAGTCCATTATCTTCACTTAACACTTAAATGCGCTTGGGGAAGGCATGTATCCATTCTCTTTCAGTTATGGGTTAAATAAAATATTAGACTGCGCTCTATAGCTCTGGTTGGCAACCAGTCTAGGAGAAGGAAAATTCTTAATTTAAACCAGCCTGGCAAAGTTTGTGCTCTGTCATGCTAGCTTGCCTAAAAAACACCACTGCTACTACGGCTGCAATAAACGTGTTAACCCTTTGACGTTAATGCTTTACGGAACTTATCTATCTATCTATCTATCTATCTATCTATCTATCTATCTATCTATCTATCTATCTATCTGTGTGTGTATGTGCCTGTGTGTGTGCGCGTGCGTGTGTATGTGTAAGACTACAGATCCCAAACAAGTAACGGTTAAATTTATTTTCAAAAACGTTTTTGTTGACGTTTCGACCATACTTTTGACCCTTATTATGATCAGAAAAAAATATAAAAATAGGATAGATAGATAGATAGATAGATAGATAGATAGATAGATAGATATTTAAAAAGACAGAGACTTAGATACAAAGATATGTAGGTAAAGAGAGAGAGAGAGAGAGAGTGGAGCTCAGGAGAGAGTGATAAATACATTTAAAAAGAAAGAAAGAAGCTTAAATAAATAGATATGAACAGGCTTAGATAGATAGATAGATAGATAGATAGATAACGATGTACATTGATAAACAGAAATAAAAAAAGAAATATATTTAGATAAACGGCGATAGATAGATAGATAGATAGATAGATAGATAGATAGGTGCACAGGTAGATAATGCCCATTGCAGATGCCTGCTCAGGCACACTTGTGTTTGTTTAACACCCACAGAACCCACTTGTGGTTTATGCTTCAACTATGTTGAGTCGACCTGAGTTACAGTTTCTGGTTTGAACAAGACCAGGACGCTCAAACCCTCTGTCAAGATGACTTGTGACTTCGTGCTAGTCCAACCATCTGCGACACTTCTTGTGCCAACCCGTGGTATTATCTTCAGACACTTTCCAAAGACACCGCACACTGGACTCACCTCCTAGAGACCGAAAACATCAAGAAGTCACCTTTCTGACAAATCAACCATGGTGAGATTCGAACCCGGGATTCATGGTCAAAAAGCGAGCGTTCTAACTACTCAACCGCATGCATGCATGCATGCAGATAGATAGATAGATAGATAGATAGATAGATAGATAGATAGATAGATAGATAGATAATGACCAAACTAATAAATAAATACGAAGAAAGAAAGAACTATATGAATATACTGACACACACACACATCTGTATCTACATACATACATACATACATACATACATACATACATACATAAAATAGACTAAGATAGATAGATAGATCGATAGATAGATATACATTTAAAAAGAAAGGTTTAAATACATAGAGGGGCAGAGAGAGAGAGAGAAAGAGAAAGGGAGGAGGGAATTATAAATGCATTTAAAAAGAAAAAGAGAAGCTTAGATAGATAGATAGATAGATAGATAGATAGATAGATAGATAAAAAAAAATGACAGATAGATAGATAGATATATAATGACCAAAGTAATAAATAAATAAATACGAAGAAAGAAAGAACTATATGAATAGACTGACACACGCACACACACATAGATAGATAGATAGATAGATAGATAGATAGCATAAAAACTCGGCGTTTCTTTCCCCGATGACCTGTGGTAGGTGACAGTCAGAGACCAACGTGAACAAATAAAGCCAGTAAAAGTCCGCCTGTGGCAAACAACCTTTGCTTCTCGCACGCCGCAGATTTTCCTCCTCTCTTCTCGCTTCTGTAAACGTGATGTCCATTTCTTAGAATAACAATAGCAAATCGATCACAAACGTATTAAATTCTTGTCAGGTGACTGGCAAAAAGAAACAAAACAAAACGATAATGCCGACTGTGAAGACGTTAGGTTGCAACCCAACCTGATCTTTCGTCACAAATATACTTACGTGTTCTATTTCGACGGGGTGGAAGGCATGGTTTCTCCATGTCTACGGTCTTTTGTTTGCGTTGAGAAGCATTCTCATCCATTTAGTGTTACGAGTCTTCTGTTTGTTTATATGCCTAATAGCAGTATAGCCCAGCGTTGCTCGGGTGTAATGAAAGCTTTAAAACTAATCCATGGTCCTGGAGCTCAGACTCAGCCTAAAGAATATTTGAAATAATAAAATAATTGCGACAATTTACCAATCGCACCTAATGTATATATATATATATATATATATATATATATATATATATATATATATACTAGCAGTATAGCCCGGCGTTGCTCGGGTGTAATGAAAGCTTTAAAACTAATCCATGGTCCTGGAGCTCAGACTCAGTCAGAATATTTGCGTGAAGTTTGGTGAGAATCGGATAAAAATTGTGGATTTGTATAAAGGACATACAGACAGATAAACAGACACACGCACAAACATCTTGCCTTTTATATATATATATATATAATATCGATTTTCTGCACGATTGTAAGAACTGCAACCTTGAAACTTCTGAATATCGTTTCTTATGTTTTTGTCTATGAGTGTATCAAATTTGATTAAAATTGGACCACTCCTTCTATAACCCGATTTTTTCGATTATCGATTTCCGATCTTTATCGGGGTTACCTCGACACAAAACCTAGCTAAGAACACTCGCAGACGCTTATAGTACAGCTGTGTAAATTTTCAAGAAAATCAGTTCAGCCGTTTCGGAGTCTATAGTTAACGGACACACACACACACACACACACACACACACACACACACACACACAGACAGTTCCATTTATAAATTAGTTTAGATCTCATGTTGATGTCCAGTTGGTGATGTGTGTTTCGCTGCAAGGTTTTCTACGAATCTTAAATGGTCATGCTGTGAAGAACCTTTGAAAGAATCTTAAATGGTCATGCTGTGAAGAACCTTTGAAAGAATCTTAAATGGTCATGCTGTGAAGAACCTTTGAAAGAATCTTAAATGGTCATGCTGTGAAGAACCTTTGAAAGAATCTTAAATGGTCATGCTGTGAAGAACCTTTGAAAGAATCTTAAATGGTCATGCTGTGAAGAACCTTTGAAAGAATCTTAAATGGTCATGCTGTGAAGAACCTTTGAAAGAATCTTAAATGGTCATGCTGTGAAGAACCTTTGAAAGAATCTTAAATGGTCATGCTGTGAAGAACCTTTGAAAGAATCTTAAATGGACATGCTGTGAAGAACCTTTGAAAGAATCTTAAATGGTCATGCTGTGAAGAACCTTTGAAAAAAACAAATGCAATATCACAAGAGGAAGCGCAGTGTGTGTCCTTGCTCATAGACCACATCGGATACTCAGGATCAGTGGAATTACACCACAAATATTCTCGCTCGATTACCGAAGTTAAGCAACGTTGATCCTGGTCAGTACTTAGATGGGTGACCGCTTGGGAATACCAGGTGCTGTAAGCGTTTAGTGACGGATGTGCGTGCTTACGGCCATATCACGTTGAATACACCAGTTCTCGCTAGATCACCAAAGTTAAGCAACGTTGAGACTGGTCAGTACTTAGATGGGTGACCGCTTGGGAATACCAGGTGCTGTAAGCGTTTAGTGACGGATGTGCGTTGTGGTGCGGTGAATATCGGCTCGGAAAGAGAAATCGATGAGTCGACTTCGAATTCCAGTTGAATACCCTGCATTCACTTAAGCACTGGTACCCTTGAGAAACTATTAATCTGGCCCTTCCCTCCAGATATGGGTTAAATAACAAAGGTAGGACTTGGGGACTCTGCCCTTAAAAACAAATCCCAATGAATCTTGACACACGAAAAGAAAAAAGTATTACTAGACACAAAACTTATATAAAAACAACAATAAATTGTTGAAAGAAAAAGGTATTACCAGCAATAAATAAATAAAATTTAGTTGGCAATAAATGACCCGCCGAGGTTGATATGCCATAAAAACAAACCAACCAACACCACCAATTTTGAAAAAGAAAAAAATAAACCTAATTTGCATCCGGGCTAAGCAACGGAAGTTTACGGTAACAGGAAGTGGCATTAACAGTAAAGAGTAAACTTTTCTCCTTTTGCGAATAAGCATATCAATTTGCTCTTTGTTTGTCTACTTGAAGTTATTATTTTATTTGGGGTCATTTTTTTTAAAAAAATGAAGCATTAAGAAACAAAGAAAGTTGCCTTCCTAAAACTAAGCAAAGTATTAAGAAACAGAAAACAGTACTGGAATATTAAGAAATATCAGTCCTGCTCTATGGCCTGACCTATCGGCTAGGGCTTCAGAATACGCCGACTGCAACTCTGCAGAGGGGTAACTTACCTACCAATAAGGCGTCATTTGTATGACGTTAAGCTACCTCCGAATCTGGGTATGGCGAAAAACTGCATCCGGTAGTCTGATAGAGAGAATTAGAGATGGAACCACTTCTTAATTTCTGTTGTTCTTAAGTTTACCCTGACCCGGGGTAGTAGCGCCTGTTAGGGTCCCAGCTATAGATAAATAGTCAATCCCTGAACTGGGATCAAAACACTATGAAAGTATAAAAATAGACTTCTATAGTGAAAATTCCAACAATAGTTTTTGTAAAAAAAAAATGAGGAGCAATATATTTTTACCAGTAATATATTTTTGAAATATATATATATATATATATATATATATATATATATATGAAATGAATTGTTTGAACATTATTTTTTATCGATACTCGTATTTAAGTAGATATTCTGTTTTTAATGAAACAGTATTACATATTTATATCTACAGGCCTGATTATTTACGATAAATTTTTATTACGAAAATGTGTGCTATTCGGCAGGATCTAGATAGGGGAAGCTACCATTTGATCTGGTAACGTCTTAGACCTCTCGACCACGAATAGCCTCCAGTCTAAACGAGGTTTTTATCAAGCCTATATAACACAATTTTCGATCCATCATAGACAAACATATCTGCTCTGAAATGTATCGTCATGTCAACAAATGTAAACATGTTACGGAAATCAACGAATTTTAACGAAACTTGGTTATAAGCAACCAACAATTTGAAATGAATTGTTTGAACATTGTTATATAGGCTTGATAAAAAATAGCGAGCAGCAGTAACTGTTTCAAACAAAGTAGTTGCCTAGCCCCCCCCCCCTTTTTCCTCTCAGACGAAACGTCACAAGCGTCTCGCGGCTCTGTCGCAATTTCCATAGAAATCTAGCCCATGACGATAAATTACACCCGAAAGCAAGATCTCTGATCGATAGATTAAAACCTAGGAGTACCGCAAAAACACCTCTTAATTGCTGTTGCTCCCAGATCCACTCAGACTCGGGATCGTCCCAGCAACGGGCATATTGTGAAACCCTCGAAACATTATGGAAGTATAAAAATAGCTTTTTATCTTAAAATTACCAACAATACGTTTTCAAAGATTAATGACCAAAAATACATGTTACAGTAAAAATAACCGCCATAGACAATCGCACCTACCTCCTATTAGCATGGAACAGGCTTGCCTCCCAGAGATTAAAACACTACGCCTCCTTGGCCTCACACTCTCAGCGGACCTCAAGTGGAATGACTATATCGAATCCAATGCTAAATCCGCTGCTGTGCAGGGCCCGGAAGTTTTTTTCCGTCGGAATCTATCCTGCACATATATAAATCTACCATCCGCCCGTGTATTGAATACTGCTGCCACATCTGGTCGGGTGCTCCTGCTATTCTCCTCGGGGTTCTTGACAAAATACAACGGAGAGTCTGTAATGTGATCGATACCGACTTAGGAGACCGGCTGCAGTCACTCTCTCACCGGCGTGACGTGGTTTCCTTGTGCCTCTTCGATAAATACTTTCATGGCTTCTACTCCGATGAACTTAGATCACTGGTGCACCCTACGTACGAATTTGCACGAGATACTAGATTAGCAATTAGGTCCCCCCTTTTACAATGAAACGGATAAAATTTAACTGCAGTTTCTACTCCAACAGCTTCTTTTCTCGCACTTCCCGCCTGTGGAATTCCCTTCCACATGATTGCTTCCCCGACAGCTACAATCTCCAGGAGTTTAAATGTAAGGTCAATAGACATCTCCTAACACACTAACTCGCATCCATTCTCTCAAACACTCTTCCTATCTACCCAAGCTTCGGTATCCTTACCCGTCTATCACCCTCCTTCTGACATTTCCTATATCTAACCACTCTTTCTCTTCACCTTCCCCTATGTAACCCCCTGTGCAATAGTGGCAGTGAAATGCCTTGCTTGGGGTGAAATGATTAAAAAAAAAAAGAAAAAAAAGAAGATATTTTATGACCACCAATATATTTCATCTCTAGTTGAAGGCATACAATTGCGTTCAAAATTTATTTAGTTGAAGCCATGAAATTGTTATTTAGATTTTGGCATTAAATAACCCATAGAAGTGTTGATATGTCACTAAACAAACCAATCAACCAACATGAAAGAACTCTTCAGGACATTAATCCATATAATATCCGTAAATTTATGTATTCCAAAATATAATTTCAAAACCACGACTTAAAACACACATATCGTCACCTCCAGTATTCGTGTCCACACAAAAGCTGAGTAGTATCTACCACGTATTCACTTGTGAAAGCAGAACGATATGTCTTTTTTTATTACTTCAAATATTGCAAGAAAATTAAAGTTTAGCATTAAATGACCCATAAATTGTTGATATACAGTTAAACAAGTAAGTCAATCAATCCATGGAAAGTGTTCAAACAAATTATATTCCTTAATTCCACCAGTTCTAACCTTCATGGCTAAAATTCGCCATGCCATGCACAGTTCAGCGATCCACATTCATTCCATTGGTAAGATATAATTTCTACTTAGGCAGCTTCTTCTCATGAACTACTGCTTTGTGGAACTGAATCCCAAGGGGATGCTTCCTCAATCATTACAATCTTAACCTGTTCAAGTCTAGGCTTAACCATTATCTTCCCCGCATATCCCCATTAAATATGCCTCTTACTCTATAACTATCTACCATTACACCATTCAACCTCTTTCCCACAAACAAAACATCGCAAGCCTCTCGCTTCTCTATCGGTATTCTCATGGAAAGCTGGAGTCAAGTGGATAAGAGATGGGAATTGACATTGCATTTAAATTCCTGGAGGTTGTAGCCGTCAGGAAAGTAAGTATACGGAAGGGAGTTCCACAGTCGGGAAGTGCGAGAAAAGAAGCTGCTGGAGTAGAATTGTCGGCTGCATTTGGTTGATCTAACTGTAAATGGGTGGGAACCTTGTCGCCAGTCTGGTTGTACGAGTAAACGAGGGAGCATCAGTGACCTAAAATGAGAGAATAAAAGATGGATTCATACTTTTCCCAAAGTAAATGAATGTAATGAATCCGACTGGAATTCGAACACTCCTCTCCGATTCCTCAGTCCGAACAGATATCCATTACTCCTCCGTGCTTCCATTAGTCCGGCAAGCTAACAAACTCCTCTATTTCAGACGAACGACATTTCTTAATTCCACCAGTTCCTAACCCTTCATGGCTAAAATCCGCCATGCCTTGCACATTTTAGCGATCCCCATTCATTCCATTGGTAAGATATAATTTCTACTCAGGCAGCTTCTTCTCATGAACTACTGCTTTGTGGAACTGAATCCCAAGGGGATGCTTCCTCAATCATTAGAATCTTAACCTATTTAAGTTTAAACTCAACCATTATCATCCCCGCATCTTTTACTCGATAATCATGTAACTTTTCCACCCTACAACCACTTTCCCTTAGACAAAACATTGTAAGCCCCTTGTTGCTCTATCGGTATTTCCATTGAAACTGTTCGGACGAATTACATTCCTTAGTTCCACCATTTTGGACTAGATAGACTAAACTATCGTCCGGTTCAGACTCCACCCACGTCTATTGAACAGGTGAAGAGGCTTATCCCTTGTTTCCTGTTTAGGATGTGGTTTCCGGCTTTCTCTTTTCCAACCTTTTCACTCTTACGTAGCCCACTGCACATCAGTGGCGTTACCGCCTTGCTTGGGGTGATATGATAAAAAAAAAAAATTCTAATCTTCATGGCTAAGACCCTGACCCGGAGTGGTAGCACCTGTTAAGGTCTTAGCTATGGGCAAATAGTTAACCCCCAAACTGGGGTCAAAACACTATGAAAGTATAAAAATAGACTTTTATAGAAATATATACATAAAAATAAACTTATTTTTTAAGAGAAACATACATTTTTTGAAGGAAAAACTATTACCATGACCCATTTTTCAAGAAAAAAAAATATTCTCAGCAAAACATTTTTTAATGCAAAACTAGAAGACATTTTCAGTTTTCTAAAATAAAAAAGAATAAAAACAAAAAATTTTCATTAAAATCTGACTAAATCAACCTTCTCACTATAACGGAACATTAAAAAATACCTTAAAACCCCACTTTTTTGGCATTAAATAACCCACAGAGGTGTTGATATGCCGTTATACAAAACTCAAACTTAAACTCAAAACACACAGTAAAAAAGGAAGGAAAGAAAAAGTGATCGAAGTTGAAATAGAGAAGCTAACTGATTATGAAAGAAAGAAAGAAAGAAAGAAAGAAAGAAAGAAAAAGAAACGAATGAAGGAGAAAGAAGAAATGAATGAAGAATAAATTAAAAACGAATAAATGAGAAAAAGTGAAAGAAAGTAAGAAATGAATGAAGGAGAAAGAAAGAAACGAATGAAAGAATAAGAAAAGATCAAATAAAGAAGAGAGAAAGAATGAAAGATATGAATGACTGTCAATGAAAGAAATTAATAAAGGAGAAAGAAAGAAATGGAAGAATAAGATATATACGAATAGATGAGAAAGAAAGAAAGAAAGAAAGAAAGAGAAACGAATGAAGGAAAAAGAAAGAAATGATTGAAGGAGAAAGAAAGGAAAAGGGAATAAAAAAGAAGTCTAGAAAAGGAAGAAACAAACAAATAATTAAATTGAAATAAGATATTAAAGATACAGAAGAAAAAATAAAACGAATTTATGCTATAAATAATAATAATAATAATAATAATAATAACAAGCTTGTGTGGCTCGCCATCATCGATTTCTCGCTGCTCACATGCATATATTTTTTGTCCAATAAAAAAAGAACACGTCATTATTTTCAGCGGAAAAATCTTCTAGAGGTTTAATTGCCTTCCACTTTATTCCCATTCTCTCTCTCTGACCTCTCTTTCTCTCCCCCCTCTCTCTCTTCGTGTCTCTTTGGCTTGTAGGTTGTGGCTTGTCAAGTGCTAAAGCCTGTCCAGTCCCCTTACCACACATAAAGAATGAGATCCACACACGCATGCGCACACTGATTGTTTTTCTTCGTTTGATACATACAGAGGTCAGAATTTGTACAAACGAGGGCGTTTTGGGAAAGGAATTTTGCGAGTTTCTAATGTTCGACAACTCGAAAGAATTCCAAGATTTATTTCGGAGTTCATTCATTAAATTCCACAACCGTTCTTTTCCCTACTTGGAACCATCTTGTTTTGCTGTCTTCCTTCAAGAGGGAAAACATTTTTTTAAGATAACTTCCTTCAGTGGTTGAAAAAGTGGAGAGATAACAGAAAATAAAAATGAAAAATATAGATAATGTAGTGTAGTGGATATCGGATAGGAGAGCTGAGATCAAATTCGTTGCATTCACTTATGCCCAAATACACTTCTTTCTCCAGCTATGGATTAAATAGCAGGACAGTCTACCGGCAGAAAGTAATGGCAACCTAATGCGGAAAAATCTGCCTAGTCAGTCATGTCTCTTTTGAGACATGATCGCCCAAACTTGTATCAGGTATGGCACTTCACTGACTGACTGATATCTATATCTGTGTATCTATGTTTGTTTTATGTTGGGCAACACTCTTTCTTTTATACATTTTTCATTAAATGTGACAGACGGGCAAAATCTTGTAGGTTTTTTATTCAGTATTTTTAATATTTTTCAGCTTTCCTATTATGTTAATTCAAGAAAAAGAGCAACCTAAAATGCCAAATACAGGTGGGGATACTAGAATCAATCAAGTAAAAAAATTGTTCGAACAGGAGATGGAAAGTGTGATATAGAGATCCAAAGGCGAATTGGCATGGTAAAGTACTAAGACACAGGAAACTTTCACTAGAAACAAAGAAGAGAGTGCTAGATTGCTATGTGATGTCACTTCTCCAGTACGGCAGTGAATGTTGGACAGTATCATCGAAGATGAAGGAAAAACTTGAAGCAGCTGAAATGTGGTTCTACAGAAGGATGCTGCGGATATCGTGGACCGAGTATGTGAGCAATGATGAGGTGTTGGAAAGGATGGCAACGAAAAGGAAATTAATAGTGAACATCAGGAAGAGACAACTGAAGTTCCTGGGACATGCAGTGAGGAAGGAGGGCTTGGAGAACCTGGTATTAACAGGCCAGATAGAGAGAGAAAGAGACGCGGAAAGCGGCGAATAACATATTTCAAGGGCCTGAGCAGGTGGATGACAGAACGGGGGTTGTGAGATGTTACAGGAGAAAGCGTGCTAAGAGCCACCAGGGATAGGGAGACGTGAAAAGCTATGATCGCCTACGTCCTGAAAGGACAAGGCACATAGAAGAAGTGTGTGCAGAAACTGTCCGTAGTTATTATTGTCCCAAACGCTTTCGGCAAATGTATTAACCATTTGGAAAAGATTCGTGTCTGTATATTTCACTATTGTCCTAAGCTGTATTGTGTAAGAGGATCGGTTAGAAAGTTATGTAGCAAATTACGCCGTTAGATCTTGACTAACAAAGAAGAACACGTATATAGCATCATAATTCTGCTTGTTCCTTCCTTAGTTACTTAGTTCGTCCGTCCGTTACGCCACTGAAGAATGATAACACACTTACTCCCTGCACGAGCTTTTCCTTCCCTCTATCTTTTTACTCTCCCCAGCTTTTCTCTCACCTTTGCCAAACGGAAGGGTAATAAAGAGTGAGAGAGTAGGAGGAGAGAGCCTATAGCATTACCTTAGCAGTAGCAGCTTAAGCTGGTGGTTGTAGCAGTAAATGTGCGTGTGTATATATGTATGTGTACTGTAGTAAAAATAGGTAGATTTGTTGTCGTATCCCGCGACCTGATAACGAAATTTCTGGCCTCTACACCGTTGGCCATTACTCAGTTGGTCTTTTCTGTTTACAATGGACGCAGGGGCCATGATTTTTTAATAACAAAAAAACATTTCTCTTTCAAAATCTCTCACAAAATAGCGTACAGTATTTTGGTTATGGTCTGTGCATACACCGTTTAATATAAGATTACAGTAAAGTAGCTTCTATGGACATTACTTTTATAGATATTTTAATGAAATTACACTCTGTGTTATCGATATTTTATTATCCAATACTTTTATGTTTGAAGACGTTATTATCATTTGTAGTATGACAAAATAAAATGTTTCCACGAAATCTTAACGGGTTCCGCTAGTAAAAATATAATCTTATATTTCTATTCTTCGTCGATGATGCTTGTATGGATCAGTCGGAAAGAGTTCACGCACACGGAGGAGCTGTCGGGAGTCGGAAGCTAGCGGTAGTTCTCTGTCTTCAGCCCAAAATATTAGAGTTTATATAAGTTTAAAATTCTCATGCATTTTTGCTTTTACGGGTTGTCACTTTGTTGTCTTATACAGACAGATGCATCTGTCAATCACATCCTGCGGTTAATTGCTTTTCAAGTCGGTTGTTGCTTTTTTTTTTTGCACTTTGACATAATCTACGGCCGGATATATCTGTCAATCACCCATGTCCTTTATTGACCTGTCCTTTGACCGTCAATTACCTCCTCTATTTAAGATAATATATTAGAGTCCATACATTGGTCCAAGATATAAATGTTAAATAGATTGACCAGTTGGTAGACTAAAAATGATTCAAGTGTTCCAGTATACAGCAGTTGAACAAGCTGTTGTATTCTGGTACACTTGAATTATCTTTGCTTACCTGGCACATTTTGTGTCAGGTAGGAACCAAAAATCATCTCTCAGCTGCGTCTCTGTCCTCAAAGAGTTTTGCTCAGTTGTAGCTCTGTCCGAGGACAGATATGCATCTGAGAAAAATTATACTGAGTAGACGCCCGGTCCCGGGGAACAGTGTCCCGATGTCGCACCACCCCATTGCATTAGAGTGGTGGACCAGATGCTCGTCACCGGGGCCAGCGCGACCAACAGTTGCGGGGTCTGGGAAATCTTTGTTCCTTTACCCGCTTGTACGCGTCCGGATTCCCCACATTAAAAACCGGCCTTGTGTCACATCTTAATCCAGTAGGTAAGTAGGATAAATAAATACTTAATTGGCATACACTGGGTAGTGCTATTATTGCTAAGTTGCGTCTCTGTGTTCGGGCAGAGTGTGATTCAGTTGTCACTGTCCACTGACAGAAAGGCTTCTGAGGAAAAATTACTCAAAGGTGCCCGCCAGTAGAACAGCAGGATCGGTAGCCATACCGATGCCAATGTAACTTATGGCTGCGGGGATTGGAGAATTTTTTACCCTGGTCCGGGTAAACTTTCTAGGGTTTCCCACATTAAACCCGACCTTGTGTCACATCACAAGTGAGGAGACATAGTACATTTATATCCAGGTGGGTGCCTCATATTTGTGGCTACGCTTAGAAACTAATTTAATACTTACCTGTCACATTCTTTGGAAGCTAAAAAAAATACTAAGGTCAAGCACCAGGGAACCTTCTCTCCAGGCATTACTTAGGTTCGAGAAAGGCGTTACCTGGGTTCGCGGAACCTTCTCTCCAGGCATTACCTGGGTTCGAGAAAGGCATTACCTGGGTTCGAGGAACCTTCTCTCCAGGCATTACCTGGGTTCATTGCCCGGAGCCTGAGGCGCCCCCAAAAGGAAAAGTGCTGAGCGAGTTTGGGCAATCTTTCTACGGTATTGCCCATAAACTCACTTTAAAACTTGACCTTTTTGTCACATTTTGCTAACGACGTGGACTCACAGAAAAGTACTCTTACATTAATCTTTTGGTCAGCCCAGGAACTTTCCAGTGGATCTTTGTAAAAGAAATAGTGATTCTCAGCCATGCTGAATGGGAGTACTAATTATTCTATGGGGGGGGGGGTGTACCTTAAAAGCCTGCCAACACATTCTTCTAGTTCTCAAATTTTAAGCTTTAAACCATTTATGAAAAGGGTGTCAATTATCTCAAGTGGTCTTTTACAATTAGATGTTCTTAGAACGATAGTTAACCATGTGTCAAGTTTTGAACCTGGCTGCTCATTGAAAGAAATTTATTCTTATGAGGTGCAACTGAAGAGCAATGATGCACTGCTTCCGTTGAGACTCAACGTAGAACATATTGCATAAAGTACAGGAGACAGCATTTCGGTGAAAATACATTTAAATAGCTGCATGTCCAAATCTAGGACAGAAAGAATCAATAGGAGTGTTAGCTCATCATTGACAGTTCTGCTCCATGTTGAAGTCTAAGCCTGATCCAAATTCTCTGTAAAGTAGCTATATTAACTGTATATTTAATGCTCATTGAACTGAAACACATATTCAATTTTATTTTCTATATAGATTTTCTGGATTTTTTATCAAACAATCCATTTTTTAAAAAATTGAATCAGATTTCTGACCTTTTATATGGTTGCAATTTAACACTCACTGCTCAGTGCTGCTTTGTTGGAATCCAAACTGAGAGAGTGACATCAGCAGGGCTCAAATGTGTTAAGTCTTGAACCTGGCTATATTATCTGTAGATTTAATGTTCATTGAACTGAAACACATATTCAATTTCCTTTTCTGTCTAGATTTTCTGGCTCTTTATAAAACAATCCATTTAAAAAAAAATGGATCAGATTTCTGACCTTTTAAATGGTTGCAGTTTAACACTTACTGATCAGTGCTACTTTGGAATCCAAACTGAGAGAGCGACATCAGCAGGGCTCAAATGTGTTAGGTCTTGAACCTGACTGTACATTAAAAAAAATTATTCTTATGAGGTTCAACTGAAGGGCAATGATGCTCTGCCTCTGTTGAGACCCAACACAGAACATATCACATAAAATACAGGAGACATCATTTCGGTGCAAGTAGTGCTAAAAAATAGGTGTATGTCCAAATTTAGGACTGTAAGAATCACCAGGATTGTTAACTCATCCTTGACAGTTCTGCTCCATGTTGAAGTCTAAGCCTGATCCAAATTCTCTGTAATGTAGCTATATTATCTGTATATTTAATGTTCTTTGAAGTGAAACAAATTTCATTTTCTATGTAGATTTTCTGGCTTTTTATCAAACAATCCACTGTTTTAAATGGATCTGAATTTTGACCTTTTATATGATTGCAGTTTAACACACTGCTCAATGCTTCTTAGTTAGAATCGCTTTTTTATTATTTAATCGCGTTCTGACACTTGCTTTATCGTTTTGGTGTATCTGAAGCCCAAACAAATCAGGTACAACTGAGGGTGGTAACTCTAATGTTGGATCAACAATGGTTGGTTGTGACTTTATCTTGAGGAATAACTTGGATCTTCCAAAAGGTTTGATCCTGCTTTTAGCTATGGTTTTTATGCATGAAGGACTGTCAGGAACTCAATAGTCACATTGATGCATTTAACGCTAGCACTGATATCGAAGCAGCCAAACTGAGATAATGACACTATTCGGGTTCAAATATGTCATGCCGTGAACCTAGCTTTATTCTTTGAGATTCAACTGCACTGTCTTATTTGAGATTAAACATGTAACAAAGTATAGCAGACATTATTTTGGTGACAGTATCGCTATATTACCTGTATGTTTAACTTCAGTTTTTGTATATCAATTCGAGGAAGAATAGATTGGACCCAAAATTGAATATCTCGGCTTTGCTGATAAAAATGTCAATACGGATATATAAAGATATACAATTTTTCTTTATTATTTTCTTTTCTTTAGTGGTATATTATGTCGAGTGGAGGTTTAGTCGGTGGTACGCACACACACGAATTGACGACTACTGGTTTTCTCTCTGAAGTCAACTGCCAAACTGTTCGTTAAAATTACCGACTGCGTTCTGATTTCACTTAAATAATCGAAGCTCATTGGCACCTGGAACTTCCGTTGTACTCAGTCTCATCTCGTGTGCTGAGTTATTTTAACTCTGTTCGTCAAAACAAAATCTAGTTTTGCTAGTTGCATTTCAACACTTACTGACATCTTAATACAACATTTATTTATTTATCTATTTTCCAATCTTACAAAAAAATGCAAATAGACTTCTGGGCGAAATTCCTCACCGACCCAAAGAATATATAACTCATTCAAGTTTATTTTCTGACTATGCAGATCAATTCCGTTATCAACCAATTCAGTATTTTTGTTTTTGAAATGGGGTCAGATTTCTTTTCTATTATGTAATTAGAACAACTTTGTTGTGTTGTCTTTATTAATTGACCTTATCCTAGCGTTTGCTATCCAATGTGAACGAGATTATTTAGATATTCCTCTTAAGAAGTTCATCACAAAAATATTTATGCCCACACCACTTTCTTCAAAATTCAAACGGACAATTCACAAGACTTATTCCCTTATCAATAACCCCCACCAACATCCCACACACAACTCACCAAATATCAGAAAAGAGGCTTTCCATTCCTGTCCACACCACCTGAAGAGACATTGTAGTTTCAATGATGAAACAAATGTACGATTTTTAGTGGATATATAAAAAATTTGTACATGTTCTAATATATATATATATATATATATATATATATATATATATATGGTTCCTAGTGAAGAAGACTCAAAGTTTTTTTTTATTTTGAGTGCTCTGGCATTTATTTTATTATAAACAGTGCTCAATATAATGGCTATTATAGAGCTTAATATAATATAATTATATGGTTATATATCAATTTTACATTGCACATTGATATATAACCATATAATTATATTATATTATATATATATATATATATATATATATATATATATCCCACATGACTAAAAAGTATCTAGAAAAAAGAATTTGATATTATATATATATATATATATATACACATATATATATAACTTACATTCTTGTATATATATATATATATATATATATATATATATATATATATACTTTTGTTTATTTTTAACCCATACCAATATCATATTTCTTTTTACGTTCTTCCCTTTTATTCCTGTAGTATATTCTAACGTAAATTAATCTGATCTCAACAATCATCAGACCCTCTTTTAGTGTAAACGTAAAATTTTTGAACAACCTTTGGCAAAGCCGAATATTATGTCATGCTATTTATTTTCTCAATTTCTCCTTTTCTCTTTTTTCTTTCTTTTTTACCCTTTTTATACATCTATACCTTTCTTTCCACTCTCCTTGGTTATCAATTGTCACGTCTGCTTTTCCAATGTACGTTTTCCCTCTTTCTCTCTTTTTCATTTCTTTTTTCTCTCCTATAACTTTTCCTCTATCTTCCTTTTTTTCTTGTTTTTCTTTTCGCCCCTTATATCCCGTTTCTCTTCCTCACCTGAGTTCCTGCGACAAGCTTATTTTTATTTCTTTAGACATATCTAATCTTTAATTTTTCTTTCTTATTTCTTTCCTTTTCTTTCTTTTTAAGTGAACTTCCGCTTTATAAAAATATTGGCCAGTGCCGGACCGAAAGGGGAGCCCATAGCAACCCCGTCAATCTGTCGGTACATAGTATTATCAAAACTAAATTCTAATGAAATTTGACCGTCTGGGTCAATTCGTCCCCGTTTGTGTGGGCTTCCAAAAATCCACAAAATCTTTTCATACCGTTTGAAAAATGAAAAACAACAGAGAGGTGATATGTGATTTGGGTTTAATACTTATTGGTCACGTGTGATATGTGATTTGGGTTTAATACTTATGTGTCACGTGTATTAAAGTAATAGATAATTTTTTTTTAAATGTATATGCGTGGAATGTTTTGGATGGTAAAATGTATAATAGCGTATGTGTAATGTTTATATAGAAATGCTTCTTTGTTTTGGCGAATATTAAACGGTAATGTTATATATATATATATATATATATATATATATATATATATATATATATATATATATTGTAATGGTTGTTACAATGGTTTACAAAAGCATAGTATCACTACACAAAAATTTTCGCGTTTCGGAGCTACGTTTGCTCCTCGTCTGGTGATAAGTTGAAATGAAAAATAAATGGTGAAAACAATTTATTTTTGGTAATATGATATGTAAGTGAATGTGTTGGGAGTTTAGTACGATTTAGCCGGCAGTTTGTAGCCATAGTGATACAGCCTTGGGTTAGGAGAGGGATGCGGAGTAGCTTAGTTTTGAACAGGTCACTTTTTAGTGTTGTCTGAGTAATTCCTATATTGGGATGTAAGGTTTTTTAAGAAAGGGAAGATACTTTTTATTTTACTACTATCTATGAGTGGATGGAATAAAGTTGCTATTCATGTTGTGTGAGTTTATTTTCTTTTATTTATACGATGTTCTTTTTTATGTTGAGGATTAAACATGGGTATAAATTACCTTTTTGGAGAGTATTATTTTATGTAAATGAGGTATTAGTTGGTTAATTAAATTTTAACGAAAAATATTTTCGATGTTTACATAACACTGCTAATTCGTCTCTACGGTTCAATAGTTCGCCATTGTTGGGGTACTATAGAATGTGTAGCTTTTCACTTAAGCATAAAGGGCAGATGTCGTTAAGCGAGTTGCAGGTTCTAGTTTTTTCCAGGATTTTCCATTTTACTTTAGGTTTCTGTATGCAGAAAGAGATGTTTGGTTTCGATATAAGTTGTTTTTGAATGACGTTAAGTGCATGTGCCAGCGCTGCTTAAAGGTGTTCTTTGTAGATATGGAACCTACGTGTTCCATAACTTTCTTAAAACTATATATATATATATATATATATATAGTAATGAACTTAATCACAGTAAGTCAACACTAATAATAACACTAAACATCTGAAAATAATGCTAACTAACAGTAATATAAACCGTCTTGTAACCCGGCGAGGACCCCCTCGTGGGTTAAATAAAGGGGGAGAAAAAAAGAAACAAACAGCGCACAAGAACAATACGTCCAGTGCTCGTTTGAAAGAAAAAAAAACCCGAGACGAAACCTTAACAGCAAAGTGCTCGATACGAAAGTACGAAAGTAGAGCAGAATACAATACAAAAATCTAGAATTGAGCCACCACCTACCGCGGTTCCGGTGGCTCAATTCTAGATTTTTGTTTTTATATATATATATATATATATATATATATATATATATATATATATATATATATATATTGGGGTTATGGCATTTTTCTAAATCCATTTTTGTGCAATAAATCAATGAACTTTTGTTTAAGAATAATGAAAAAGACATTAATTTGTTTTAGTTTTTTTTTAAATGTCACCCAACAAAACCGAAAATTTAATTTTAACAGATACGCAATAAGGGTAAAAAATCTAAATATATCAAAAGATTTATTTTTGTAAATTGCTATTGATGTAATTAGACAGTAACTCTTAGAATTTCTTACTCTTGAGCATGCAACATACAACTGGCCATACATAAATATTTCTTTTTAATTTAATTTAAGGACTTCATGTTAAACAATAATTTTTAAGAGAATTTATTTTTTTCTTTTTAACAATGAAAAAAATTCTTAGAATTTCTTAATCTTGACCATGCAACATACAACTGGATATGTGCAAATATTTCCTTCTGGAGTCAAATTCCAATTTTTTGATCCGTTTGGTCTTGTGATTTTGCAAATTCAGGGTAAGGTGGAAACTGGATTGTTGAATATAAAAACTTAAAGCAAATATATGCAAAAAACTATACTGCATTTTTATTAAATAAATATTTGATATTTTAATTATTAAATTGTTTGTTTGGGTGTATTTTGTATGTTAAAGAATAAAACTTTTAATTTTTCTAAAACAATTAATGAAAATTTATCGTACTAAGCAACACACTAGTAAAACAATCTGTACTTTGTAGCCCCTTACCTGTTTGAACTTCGCCAAAATAATTTATTTTTGATCAGTCACTGTGTGTCTGTTTTTGAGAGTGTGACGGACGAACAGAATTTACTAATTTCTATATTTTGGGAGAATGTGTCTCTGACAAAAAACAAAAACAAAAACAAAACAAAAACAAAAACAAAAAAACAAATAAATATGTTGTATTTACAACAACTACATTATCTAGACGTCTTACATTACATTTGTCTGACCATTCGTCCATTTCTAAACATCTACAACAATATTCCTATCTACACTCACAATATAAAAAAATAATGATTGATAACACACCTGTTGTACACCAAGAAAACAACAAACGCAAACTACAGATTATCGAGGCAACATTCATTAAAACACTTAAGCCGTCAATTAATAGAATCAGCTGTGAATACTGTAGTAATATTCTAAAATGTTTGTAAAAAGAACAGTTTTTTTCATGCTTTAACACGTGTATGACCATGACATTACAACATATAAAAAAATTCCATTTTGGATAATTTTCATGTTCTAATGAATGCTAAGCAAATTGTCAACTGTTATATTTGAAGCAGAAAAACAATTTACAGTAATTTTTAGCAATACCGTTTTGCGGTTATTTTTTGTTACCATAACTCACACCCCTGAAGATGATCTCGGAAGGAGATTGAAAGTACTTGGGAATATTGAGAAATGAATGATAAATCTGTTAAAGTTACAGCTAATTTCTGACATCTTTCAATTATAATACGTGAAAGGTTATCCGTGAGTATGAAAGGATTTTATTTTAAAAAAGCAGACATAATGTTTGCAATCTATTTAATCTGACATGTCTAAAAGAAAATTTGATGCCTAAATACAAAAGTTATAAATTTATATATATAGATTTACTAAATCCACATTCTGAATTTATGCGACAGATTCAGCGTAGGAGCCATCACTTCTTTCATTCTGTATCCCTCTACCTTGACTGACCCCAGTACAGGGTTTTGAAAGAAGGATGGTAAGGAACCAAACTGAAGAAAACCAAACGTGGATTCCCTTTGTCTTTTCTACAAATATTTTCATGACAACTACTCTGATGAGCTTTTTTCTCTGGCTCCACGTCCACGTGAATTTAAGCGTAATACTGGATTGGAGTTTAGGTCCCACCCTTTTACCATTGAAGTAGTTAAATGCAACAGCCACTTCTCTTCCAACAGTTTTTTCTCGTACTTCCCACCTGTAGAATTCCTTTCTGTTTACTTGATAGCAACAATTTTAAAAGTTTAAATGCAACGTCAATTGCCATCTTCTATTTTATTAAATCCCATTCACCATTTATCCTTTCTTCAAGACTCACTGTACCCAAAGTTTTCTGTAATCCCTTGCGCACTAGTGGTGGTCGCGCTTTACTGGTGGTAAAATGATTAAAAAAGAGAAACATATGCTGTTTTGAGACACAAGAGACAAGAAGTTGAGGAGAACCATGATTGCTGACTTTCATATCACATATTTCCTCTCTCTGTCTCTCTCTTTCTATAGTGCGCGCTTTGATACCAGCCGATCGTCTACATACAGACCGCGTAGGCAGTGTACCCGTTAGAGAGGCATGCCCAGGCGGCCGGCCGGCCGGCCGAACGGCCTGTGGGGCCCGGGGTTAATATGTAATTAATCATGTCTTTCCGTTCTGCATTCCACTTGACTTCAAGTGGCAAGTGTAATTATTTGTTGCAAGAGGGAGATTCTGAGCCTCTCCAACGAGCGACGCGGCAAAGAGGAAAGACACCGAATGAACACGTCGGACTTTTTAGCGTTCGAAATCAGGTCATTCAACATTTCAACGAGGCTAATTTCAATCCTCTTCACGCGAAAGATGTAAAATCGGACGGACGGCTTTTCGACAAGTTTCTTTCTGTGCAATTTCATTTTCTATTATTATTATTATTATTATTATTATTATTATTATTATTCTATTGTTCCTATTTGTTATACGATTTATAATTTTTGCATTATTTTATGAGATGTTAACGTTTAAAACCTCTTTAACGTTGCCTCACATTCGTTTTTAATTCATTAAACATTATTCGTTATTTTATTTCCGGTTTTTATATTTCTTTCTTTCTTTCTTTTTTCTTTCTTTGCGGCTTCATTTTTTCTTTCTTTCTTTCTTTCTTTTTCTTTCTTTGCGGCTTCATTTTTTCTTTCTTTCTTTTTTCTTTCTTTGCGGCTTCATTTTTTCTTTCTTTCTTTTTTCTTTCTTTTTGCGGCTTCATTTTTTCTTTCTTTCTTTCTTTCTTTTTTCTTTCTTTGCGGCTTCATTTTTTCTTTCTTTCTTTCTTTCTTTTTTCTTTCTTTGCGGCTTCATTTTTTCTTTCTTTCTTTCTTTACTTTTTAGTTTATTCTCTCTTTTTCAATACTTTCACTCTCTTTTTCTTTCTCTCTTTCTTTCTTTCTTTCTTTTACTTTTTAGTTTATTTTTCCTTATTCATTACATCCTCTTTCTTTCATTCCTTTGAACACCGTTTTTGCTTCATCCAATCTATATTTATTAACTCTTTCTTTCTTTCTTTCTTTCTTTCTTTACTTTTTAGTTTATTCTCTTTTTTTTCAATACTCTCACTCTCTTTTTTTTTCTTTCTTTCTTTCTTTCTTTCTTCTGCTCCCCTTATTTCTTTCTATTTCTATTTCTTTCTTTATTTCTTTCTTTCTTTCTTTCTTCTGCTCCCCTTATTTCTTTCTTTCTTTCTTTCTTTCTTTCTTTCTTTCTTTCTTTCTTTCTTCTGCTCCCCTTCTTTATTTCTATTTCTTTCTTTCTTTCTTTCTGCTCCCCTTATTTCTTTCTTTCTTTCTTTCTTTCTTTCTTTCTTTCTTCTGCTCCCCTTATTTATTTCTATTTCTTTCTTTCTTTCTTTCTTTCTTTCTTTCTTCATCTGTTTCTTTACTTGTTTTTATTTCTATATATTCTTTCTTTTTTTCTTTTTTCTTTTTCATCTGTTCCTTTATTTCCTTTTATTTCCATATCCATATGAGAATAAAGGACCGAAAATTCTAGAAAAAGAAACAAATAACAGGAGAGTTTAGAGGGAAAAGAAACGGAACGAAGAAAAAGGTTCCGTATTTAAATATATAGCAACCAAATAATTAAGAGTACAGCATAAAAATAAAACAAATGTTTAAATTAAAATCATTGGTGGTGTATTTTTGTGGCAAAATCACTATGGAATTCATAAGAAAAAATAATTCGAAAACGTTTTGATGCTAAATTTATTGGCAATTGTTTTTCTGGTATTTACATTATTCGGACTAATCTTTGTTGCCGTTTTTACGACGTTTCGGCCGTTGCACGCTCCGGCCTTCTTCAGGTGCTAGGAATTTCGAATCGAACGCTTTATTACAATCACTGGGGTATAGAACTTCATTTCTTGCGTAATAGTGGTAGTCATGAGTTATCTCCCTCTAACCTTGTAAGTTACTTGTTCACCTGGTATTGAACTCACAACTCTTTGGGTCAAGTCACAGGAACTAACCAACGTCTATATCCACTGAGCCATGTGTCCAACTGAATTTTTAGGACTTACAAACCTAATGTTCAGTAACCCTTTTTTACCAAAATTCATATTGCAATTATTTGATGTTAATATTTTTTCTAGTATTTTTTGATGTTAATGGTTTTCTCTCGTATTTTTTACCAGAGCTCATATCTTAGAAATATAGACAAATTGTTTTTCTATTGAAAGTAATTTCCAATGAAGATTCTCATATTCATTATTTGAAACGTCTTTTATAGGAATACATTTGCAGTTATTATAGTGTAATTTTTGTCAACTGATTCATAGAGTGAAACCATTTGTAATGCATAAATTTGGTTTATTTTAAAAGCATTGATAATGTATGTTTTCTACGAACATAATATCCAATAATATAGTAAAATAATTTGTAATTCATTTTTATAGTAAAATCATTGCTAATGAATTTCTATAGTAAAAATTATCATTTTCAGCTTCACTAATCTTACCAATTATTTTTTTTATTTAAACAAGCCCCAAAGGAGAGTCTGTAATGTGATAGGTACTGATCTGGCGACTCGACTGCAGCCACTTCCCCATCGTCAAAATGTGGCCTCCCTCTGTCTCTTCTATAAATACTTTCATGGCTTCTGCTCGGATGAGCTTAAGTCACTGATGCCTCCTCAACAGGTGTTTACCTGTGCAACCAGACTGGCAACTGGGTCCCACCCATTCACAGTCAGGTTAGCCAAATGCAGACGACAATTCTACTCCTGCAGCTTCCTCTCTCGCACTTCCCGCCTGTGGAACTCACTCCCGTATTCTTGCTTTCCTAACGGCTACAACCTCCAGAAATTTAAATGCAAAGTCAATACTCATCTACTAACCACTGGACTCTAGCTCTCTCCCCACCCCTGTATAACCTTCTCTTGTATCTGTCATCGCACCTGCTTTCTCAGCTTTCTATTGTTCCTTTCTAACTAGTTTGTACTCCTCACTCTTTTCTAATTAATCTTTTTACATTTATGTAACCCCCTGCACATCAGTGGCGTTTCCGCCTTACTCGGGGTGAAATGATTAAAAAAAAATGTATTGGTCACTTATTTTTACTTTAATCTTGTTTGCATTAGAGAAAATTTCCCCCTATCTAAGCATTCTGCAGCGATGTAAGAAAATTAACTTTCCCTTGGTGCAAGTTCAGAAATCATTGTTTTTATATGTAGGCTTGAATTGTTATGACGAAGATCATTTTTTTCCCTTTCATCCACTGTATCGGTCAGTTAAATGATACACGCTTGGGTGAAAGCGACATGACTGACTGGGCAGAAAATAAAATTTTCCCGCAGTAGGTTGCTATTACTTTTCTTTACTTTTTTTAATCATATCACTCCGAGCAAGGCGGTAACGCCACTGATGTGCAGGGGGCTACATAAGAGTGGAAAAGAGAACCGGGCGATAATTTAGTCTATCTACTCCAATTGAAAAAAAAAAAACAAAGTGAGAAGATTAGACAAGAGAAAACTGAAACCGCATCCTAAACAGGAAACAAGGGATGAGCCTCTTCACCTGTTCAATAGATGTGAGTGGAGTGTGAACTAGGGCGATAGTTTAGTCTATCTACTCCAATTGAAAAAAACAAAAAAACAAAGTGAGAAGATTAGAAAAGAAAAAACCGGAAACCGCATCCTAAACAGGAAACAAGGGATGAGCCTCTTCACCTGTTCAATAGATGTGGGTGGAGTGTGAACCGGGCGATAGTTTAGTCTATCTACTCCAATTGAAAAAAAAAAAAAAAGTGAGAAGATTAGAAAAGAAAAAACCGGAAACCGCATCCTAAACAGGAAACAAGGGATGAGCCTCTTCACCTGTCTGCAAGAGACTGGTTACCAAACCAAGAACCCAATCTGTCCTGCTATTTAACCTATAGCTAGATGGAGAAGCGGTAAATAAATCTTTTCCCAAGGGTATTTGCGTATAAGTGAATGCAACGAATTCAACTGGAATTCGTACTCGGCTCTCCGATTTCCCGTTCTCAACCGATATCTACTGCATCACAACGCACATATTGTGTACGCTACCTGTACTATGCAAAATTTAATGTATGTTTCGTCACTTAATTAGGTACTTCCATCCAATCACTAAAAAATCAACGTACCATGACCAAAACGTGCTCTAGACGTAATGAAAACTTAGTCAAAATTTTTGTATTAATATTAAGAAGAAGGATCAAATATTTTTTTTTAATATTTAATGAAAATTTTCACTTCTCGGAACATTCGAATTTTCGATTAAAAACCTTCTTTCTTTTTTCTTCTTCAGTGGATGTGCTAATTTTTAGCATGTCTAATTTTAGCTTCTTTTTCTGCTGACAGTCACATTAATTTTGTAATTCTTGCAAAAATGAAATAACTGTCGGATAGTAATGAAATTTTCAGGACATATTCACAAATGAATTAAATTTAAAAAAATTTTTTTTTTTATTAGAAAATCTTGGTAAAAAATATCTTTTCTATGAATTTTACCCCGTTAATCAATTTTATGAACACTTGAAAAATTCAACGTGGTAATTTTTAGTCACTATATTAATTAAAGAGTTTTTTTTTTAATATTTAAATCACTGAATTTTGTTTGCAAAATCGGACTCTGTCTTACCGAAATTTTATCTTGAATCAAAAATAAAAACGCAATAAAACTAAGATATTAATTAATTACAGAAGCCTTTAATTGTTTTATGAATAATATATACAGGGTGTCCATAGAGTCTGCGTGCACTTTAAAAAATCTATAACTTTATTTGTATTTGTGATACAGTCAAAAGTATGGATCACCCAGTGAGGATCAAACTCACTACCTAGTTGAAATTGAGGTAACAAGACAAGCTTGTTAACCATTACCCCACGTCAAAGAGCCCAAATGTAGCTTTGCCGCAGCACACAGTCGAAAGTATGGAGCACTCAGTGAGGATCAAACTCACTACCTAGTTGAAATTGAGGTAACAAGACAAGCTTGTTAACCATTACTCCACGTCAAAGAGTCCAAATGTAGCTTTGCCGCAGCACACAGTCAAAAGTATGAAACACCCTGTGAGGATCAAACTTACTGCCTAGTTGTAATTGAGGTAACAAGACAAGCTTGTTAACCATTACACCACGTCGAAGTGCCCAAATGTAGCTTTGATGCAGCACACAGTCGAAAGTATGGAGCACTCAGTGAGGATCAAACTCACTGCCTAGTTGTAATTGAGGTAACAAGACAAGCTTGTTAACCATTACACCACGTCAAAGTGCCCAAACGTAGCTTAGATGCGGCACAAGGTCGAAAGTGTTAAGCACCCAGTGAGGATCGAACTCACTGTTCAGCTGCAATAGTTCTATCGAGACAAGCTTGCTAATCATTACACCACGTCGAGATTCCCTAATTATACCACGTTCAGGTACCCTGATAGTGGATAATATATTTATGTATCACGTAATACATGATTCTGGCACAAAGCCGAAAAAGGGAGGGGGAACAAAACTTGGGATGGTCTTCCATTATCTATCCTAAACCTAGCTAATCCGACTCACGACCCAAACATACGTTACAATTTTTCTCAATCACCACAAAAACTTGTCCATCAACACTCACTCTGCCATGCACCAAAATACCGCAAAACAATCCGGGTACCTAACTAATAGTGGATATTTTATTTACTCTAATGATACAGTTGTGGCACAAGGCCGAAAAATGGAGGGGGAACAAAACTTGTGATGGTCTTCCATTATCTCTCCTAAACCTAGCTAATCCGATTCACGACCCAACCATACGTTACAATTTTTCTCAATCACCACAAGAACTTATCCATCAACACTCACTCTGTCATGCACCAAAATACCACACAACATTCCAGGGACCTAAAAACACCCCAATTGAACATAAATTTTTTTACAATAAGAAATAGTTTACAAAAATATATAAAAATATATTTGCATGAAATGGCATGAGGGGGAGGGGTATGATAACAATTTCCCCAAATGAAAATTTAAACATAAAATACAAACAAAAAACATGATGTTAGCTGGACCCATCCCTCCCTCAAAACAAAGAGGCCACTGTATTCTGCCCACAAGACAAAATCAAGCAGCTCTCTTCCTACAGGGAGTGGAGAGGCGAAAACAAATTGGATGGGAAGCAATAAAATACTGGACCAGACGAGATAAAACAGGACAAAATAAAACGGAGCTGGGAATCTCGAACTGGATCATAACAAAAGAGGCAGTGCCGGAAACAGGCCGAAAAACACATTCACTCAGATTAACTAGGTACACAAGAAGGGACTTACGTTAACCAAGAGGAGGGTTCCAGAGGAATCCACCCCGATGCGATTAGTACTAATAGTGGATAATATACAGTTTAACCCGTATATAAGAGAGATTTTCTCTTGTTCCAAATTAGAGCATGTGGTAATGTATATAAAACAGACCAAAACCGAATATAAGAGAAACCCGGATATAAGATAATTCTTATCCGGGTCTCGACAACTCTCTTATTGCACGGTTTTGTTTGTTCCAGCCATTTTTACCAAATAAAAAAAAAAGATTCGTTTCTTTCTTTCGTCGTTTTATCGTATTTGAATAAATCAAATTAGGTCGATTATTTTTTGTCACATTCTTACCTTCCGCCGCAAATTGATTTTTTGTTTGCTTTTCTTGGTTTTTGTTTACGAGGATTTTTGGTACTCATTCGGAATCTTTATCGCCTGTTATTTGCAATTACGTCGGTCCGATATCCATTGCAGCACGGCGCACATCCCGCTGACCAGAAGTCTATAAATAAGAAACTTTAAGCTCTCGGGTTCAATAGCCGGCTTCTGGAGTCAGTCAGTCAGTTGAGTGATACACGCTTGGGCGATCATGTCTCGAAACAGACATGACTGACTGGGCAGAAGATGATCCAACAGTAGGTTGCCATTGCTTTCTGTGTTAGACTGGTTGCCGACCAAGGCTATAGAACCCAATCTGTTCTGTTATTTAACCCATAACTGGTGGGAAGAGGCGGATTAATACTGTTCCAAGGGTATTTATGCGTAAGTGAATGCAAGAAATTCAACTGGAATTCGAACTTGGCGCCCCGATTTGTCGTTCCGAATGGAGTGCAACGTTTTAAACACTTCTTTGCGGTGTCCCTTCAGGACGTTATCGATCATAATTCTCCACTACTTCCTATCCTTTATAACCGTTAGTAAAGGTTTGTCTTTGCGTTAGATTTCCTAATCTCTGTTCTGCCAACTATTTACACAAGCTCGTTGGGTAAGTTATGTTTTTTTCTTTTGTCCTTCTTGCTTTCAGTATACCCCGTGACTGTTAATTTCACTAAGCCCACTTTCCTCTTTATGTACCCCAGAAATCTCAACTGTCTGTTTTTGATGCTACATATAATCATCCCTTTCTTTTTTCTTTTTTAAAACTTCGTTGTTGCTCACGTGTTCAGTCTATAGTATTCTCAGCATCCTTCTGTAGAACCATATTTCTGTTGCCTCAAGTCTCTTCCCCATCTGCGATTAGATGGTTTAGTATTCCCTACCCTATAGGAGTACTGATATTGCACAATAGTCTAGTATTCTTTTCTTTGATTCCAATGAAATCTTTGGGTTTTTTGATACTTTGCTTAGATTTCGAAAAGCATATTTCGCTATTCCAATGTGTCTTCGGATTTCGGTGTCACATTTTCCATCCTATTTTAAAACTCTCCCTAGATGTTTAAATTACTGCACATGTTTAATTTTGGTATTCTTTTTCTTCATGTGTCGTGTCTTTCTAGGGAGTAAGCAATCATGGATCATGCCCTTCTCCCTTGACGCTCTTAATATTTTTCCTCTTTGTCAGTTAAGTGCCATACGTGAAACACGGTTGGGCGATCATGTCTCGATCATGGGCAGTTGATTATCCCGCAGTAGGTTGCCATTGCTTTCTGCGGTAGACTGGTTGCCAGCCAAGGCTATAGAACCCAATCTGTCCTGTTATTTGATTCATAACAAGAGGGAGAAGAGATGTATTCTATTATTATGTAATAATTAGTGGGTGATCAGTTTATTACTTAATAACAATAGAAAACCGATCCCCCACTTTATAACCAGAAGTCAATCATGATTCCAACTATTATATTCAGTCAGTCAGTTAAGTGCCATACGTGATACACGCTTGGGCGATTATGTCTCGATCATGGGCAGAAGATTATCCCGCAGTAGGTTGCCATTGCTTTCTGCGGTAGACTGGTTGCCAGCCAAGGCTATAGAACCCAATCTGTCCTGTTATTTAACCCATAACTGGAAGGAAGAGACGGATTAATACCTTTCCAAGGGTATTTGCGCGTAAGTAAATGCAATGAATGCAACTGGAATTCGAACTCGGCTCCTCGATTTCTCGTTCCGAGTCGATATCCACTGCACCACAACGCACATATTTCTCCCAAACCCCGCGCCACCATCCATTTACTCAAGCCTATCAAATATGTCTCGCGCTGCTTTCTCTTGCCTCTCTTTCCCTTTATTCGTCCTGTGATTATTAGATTCTCCAGACCCTTCTTTTTCATTACATGTCCCTGGAAACTCAGCTTGTAAAATTTTGCTAAGTAATAATAACAAAAGAACCATTCTATTTTCATTTGGCAATAAATACTTGTTGGGTTGCTTGGTTTTGTATAATTAGAAGATAACACAAACTTGAATTAATGTCGTTTATTTTTTTATATCAAGTTAACAACGGCTAATTTTTGTGTGTGGATACAGGAGCAGACTAGCTGAATTCTCTTCACCCTTGGAGGATAGTAGTAAACGCGTCTATCTCTTCTGAACTCTAGTTGTCAACTGACAGCGTCTTCCTCTTTTCATATCTCCTACAAAAACTACTGTCCTTCACTCCTACTTCTTTCTCCTACTCCTACCAAAAGAAACCGTTAACTTGTTTAACGGTTTTGCCGCCCAATTTTGAATTCTTGGCGTCAGTGTGTCTACCTTTTTCTATTTTTAGCATACTCGCCTTTTTATACACCATAACATACTAAAAAATAGTATGAAATACATCATTTCTTTAAAAAAAACTGGGCAGGCCTAATAATTATGGCCGGTAGTGTATTTTTTTTTAATCATATCACCCCGAGCAAGGCGGTAACGCCACTGATGTGCAGGGGGTTACGTAAGAGTGAAAAAATTGGAAAAGAGAAAGTTGGAAACCACATCCTAAACAGGAAACAAGGTATGAGCCTCTTCACCTGTTCAATAGACGTGGGTGGAGTGTGAACCGGGCGATAGTTTAGTCTGTCTAGTGTATATGTATAAAGACTTATATGCAATACGTGTCTTTGAATTTCCAAAAACATTAATGTTTATTTTAATAAACAAATCGGTAGATAAGCAAAAACACTAAAAATCAAAACAAATTTCAAATAGTAGATAAATAAACACCGTTATCGAAAATGTTGTTAATTTTAGGAAAAATTAATAGAAATTAAAAGATTAAAATATGATCTATATTTAAACCTAAAATAGTCAGAGATTATGAAGACATTCTTTATGTAGCCTTTATTTGAATAGCGTCAATAATTTTCGATATCTAAGTTTTAAAATTAATTTTCAAAAATGAAAAAAAAACAGAAGCATTCTTGAAGCTTTCCTTTTTAGGATTGATTAAAAACTAAAGTGTTAAATTTACTATTTCCAATAAGCAAAATACCCTGGCGTGTTTCAAATAGAAATTATTGATTGGAATCGAATTTTTCAGTTGCTTTCATTAAAATAATTCACACATTTTCTTTTTCACACATTTGTAAAGAAAAGTTCATTCTCGTTTTTAAAAATCTTTCAAAAATAAAACATATTTTTCTGATACTTTATTTGAGGCATATTAGATGATTTAAAGTATAAATAATCTTATTTGAAATAAATATTATTAATTTTAAGTTTTGAATAACAGAGAAATGTATTTTTCCTTATTTGCTGACAGATTAAGTAATTTTATAATTGGATATTTGGACAGAAATCTGAAATTTACACAAAATACATTAAAAAGCAACTGGCAAAGAAACAACGGTTATTTTACTTGCTGGAAAAAGGGTGGTATAATTTAATAATTGTGTACTTAGGCAGCAACTCTTCTTTTATATAGTTTTCATTAAAGTACCTCGACTTCAACCACTTTCTCACTGGCGGGATGTGGCTTCTCTCTGTCTATTTTACAAATATTTTTATGGCTCCTGCTCCGACGAACTTAAGTCACTGGTGCCCCCGCCACAAGAATTTACTCATGCAACTAGACTGGCAACAAGGTCCCACCCATTTACAGTTAGATCAACCAAATGCAGCCGACAATTCTACTCCATCAGCTACTTTTCTCGCACTTCTCGCCTGTGGAACTCCCTTCCATATACTTGCTTTCCTGACGTCTACAACCTCCAGGAATTTACATGCAATGTCAATACCCATCTCTTATCTACTTGACTCCAGTCCTTTCTACATTACCCCATATATCTTGTTTTTTTTTGTTGTTTTTTTTGTTTTTTTTTGTTTTTTTTTCCTTTCTCTCTACCTTCACGACTCTCTTCACACCTGTGTTCCCATCCTTCTTTTGCCCATTTTCGGACACCCCCTGTAACTGGTTCGTCTTTCTCTTCGCGCTCCTTCTGATTAAACTTTTACTCTTTTTTTTTACCCCTCCCTCCTCCATTAGTGGCGGTACAGACTTGCTTGGAGCGAAACGATTAAAAAAAAGCGACTGACAAAATAATGTTTTGAAACTACTCTGTTGAAAATCTATGGGATATTTTGAATAAAAAAACTGATAAATCTAATGTTACTTCGCAACTTTGGGAACAAATTCAAGCTACTTGGCAGGAGATACCATTAGATACATTGAAGAAGCTTGTAATGTCAATGCCCGAGAGAATGAAGGCTGTGATCAAAGCAAAAGGCTATTATACTAAATATCAAATTTATTTTGAAACAAGTATTTTTTTCTTGTTGAAGCATTTGTTGAGTAAATAAAACAAAATTACTTTAATTAAATTGTTTATTTTCTGTCAATATGCCTCATAAAAAATAAAATAGTTCCTGTCCTAATAATTCTTTCACAGTAATATATATATATATATATATATATACTAGCAGTATAGCCTGGCGTTGCTCGGAAGTAATGAAAGCTTGAAAACTAATCCATGCTCCTTGAGCTCAGACTCTTGGACGTTAGCACGAAAGACTAAAAAGCAATAGTTGTTTCCAGTTAAAGTGAAACCGTAGACTGAAAGAAAAATGAATGGATGTAAGTCAAATTTTGATTTCCTGGTGTCGATATCAAATTTTCTGCGCTATTGCAAGAACTGCAACCTTGAAACTTCTGAATATCGTTTCTTATGTCATTGTCTATGAGTGTATCAAATTTGATTAAAATCGGACCACTCCTTCTATAACCTGGTTTTTTCGATTATCGATTTTCGATATTTATCGGGGGTACCTCGACAAAAAACCTAGCTCAGAACACTCGCAGACGCTTATTGTACAAATGTGTAAATTTTTAAGAAAATCGGTTCAGTCGTTTCGGAGTCAATAGGTAATGGACACACACACACACACACACACAGACAATGTTCCATTTATAAATTAGTTTAGATTTAGATATAGCATAATGATAATCCACGTATACTGTCTTAATAGACAGTATACGTGGATTTAGTAGTTTTTCCTATATATATATATATATATATATATATACTAGGTGCGATTGGTAAATTGTAGGAATTATTTTATTATTACAAAGTAAAAGGCTATTATACTAAATATTACATTTATTTTCTAAGAAATATATTTTTTTCTTGTGTATAAGTTTTACTAAACACGACTGAGAAGTACTGTGGTTACTTTCCTTATTGGCTGACAGGTCATGTGATTAAATAACTGTAAAACTCATCACCCGAATTCTGATGAATATAGCGGGCAATCAAATCAGACCTGAAATAGGACAAGAACAGTGCGTTTTCGTCAAGGAGCCTGCAACAAAGAGCGCGATATTTATGCTTAGAATGCTATTAGAAAGGGCAATAGAAATGTGGAAAGACGTGTACTTGTGTTTCATCGACAACGCCGAGCCATTCGACAAAGTACGCTACAAAGACCTGAAAGAGACACTCTGCAACATTAACATATTCAGGAAAGACCTTAGCGTAATAAAGAATCATTATTGGCAGCAAACTGTCAGCATACGGAGAAAAACCGAGTTCAGCAGATAGACAAAGATAGAAAAGAGTGTAAGACAAGGATGTTTCATTTCACGGTGAGGGAAAGATTTCAGCAAATACAGAAAGAGAGAAAGGAGTGTAAGACAAGGACGCGTATTCACACGGAGAAGAAACAAATTGAGAAAGAAAGAAAGGCGTACAAGACAAGGACGTGTCTTCTCAAGGAGAGGAAACGATTTGATCAAATACACAAAGAGAGAAATAAGTGTAAGACAAGGACGTGTCTTATCATGGAGAGGAAATGTGTTTAGAATATACACAAATAGAGAAAGTAGTGTAAGACAAGGATGTGTCTTCTCACAGAGAAAAACGATTTCATCAAAAACACAAAGAGAGAAAAGAATTTAAAGACAAGGGCTTGTCTTCTCGCGGAGAGGAAAAGATTTGAGCTGATACAAAAAAGAGAAATGAGTGTAAGACAAGGATGTGTTTTCTCACGTAGAGGAAAACTTTTCAGCAAATACACAAAAAGAGAAAGGAGTGTAAGACAAGGACGTGTCTTCACGCGGAGAGGAAACGATTTGAGCAGATATACAAAGAGCGAACGATGTGTAAGACAAGGACGGGTCTTCTCACGGAGAAGAAACGAATTTAGAATACACACAAAGAGAGAAACTAGTGAAAGACAAGCATGTGTCTTCTCAGGGAGGGAAAACGAGTGTAAGACAAGGACGTGTTTTCTCACCGAGAGGAAACGTTTTCAGTAAATACACAAAGTGAGAAAGGAGTGTAAGACATGGACGTGTCTTCTCACGGAGAGGAAACGATTTGAGCAAATACACAAAGATAGAAAGGAGTGTAAGTCAAGTACGTGTCTTCTCACGGAGAGTAAACGAGTTCAGCAGATAACAGTCAGTTAAGTGCCATAAGTTATACACGCGTTGGGTGATCATGTCTCGAAAGAGACATGACTGACTGGGCAGAAGATTATCCCACAGTAGGTTGCCTTTGATTTCTGCTGTAGACTAGTTGCCAGCCAAGGCTATAGAACCTAGTCTGTCCCATTATTTAACCCATAACTGGAGAGAACAGACCGATTAATACTTTTCCCAAGGGTATTTATACGTAAATGAATGCAATGAATTCAACTGGAATTCAAACTCGGCTCCACGATTTGACGTTCCGAGCCGATATCCACTGCACCAAAACGCGCATCCTCATCAGCAGATATACAAGGATAGAAAGAAATGCAAGACAAAGATATGTCTTTTTTATTAAACATATACACCGAGACTATTCTGAAAGCTCTAGAATTCTTGCCAATATTGTCACTGACGGCCTCAATTACAGACACGCAGATGATACTGTGCCAATGACAGACATAGATAGGAAAGAAACTACAAGACCTAGTTAAAGTAAACTGAAAGAAAAGACTACATAATAAAAACTACAAGAAAACTGAATTTATAGTCATCAGTATAAATAGTGAGAATATATATATATATATATATATATATATATATATATATATATCAGCATGCGGTGTAGATATAGAAGAATCCAAAGAAATATCCTGTACATACAGTGGTAGGATAACTCTCTAAGGGAGCTCTAAATATATATGTATATAAATACATAAAGAGCAAATATAAGAAAAATTAAGGCAGACATGTTATTTCATGGTAAATTGGAAGTATGGCCAATTTCAGGCGAACCATCATCTGCTTCCGTCTTTATTGTACAAAGGATTTTACACGAATTCGTGTAAAATCTTTTATACAATAAAGACTGAAGCTGATGATGGTTCGCCTGAAATAGGCCAAACTTCCAATTTACAATGAAATAACATGTCTGCCTTAACTTTTCTTATATATATATATATATATATATATATATATATATATATATATATATATACTGTTAAATATAACAGACAATAAATGTCTCTTTTCTTTAATCATGAGTTGTTCTAAACATCGTATTTTGGCTTTACAGGGACGTTAATGTAAAGACTTGCACCACCAAAAAAGATTTTATCTTGTGTTGACATAAAACATTATAAGCAACGATAAGAGTCACGCAATAGCAGACGTAGTTCGTAAATTTGTAATGTGGTTCTATGACGTCACACCGCGTGAGAGACCGAAATGTTAACAGAACCATATGACTAAATGCAATGTAATGTGTTGTGACCAGATTTAAATGTGATTTTATTAAGTGTGGGTTGTTTTGATTTCGTCTTTACTTTCACGTGAAATTAAAGCCAAAATACGATGTTTAGAACTGCTCATGAATAAACATAATAGGCATTCATTGTTTATTATATTTAACAATATGTTTAGAAAATTATTTGCTGCCTCGATACACTATATATATATATATATATATATATATATATATAGGAAAAACTACTAAAAAGTTGTAAGTTTAAAAATGTATTTTTGTGACAGTATTTATTTATTTCTATTATTATATTTGATATTTCAGACCGTCCTCGGCCTTTCATCAGAAACAAACGATTTAAATTTTATATCATTTGTTTCTGATGAAAGGCCGAGGACGGTCTAAAATATTAAATATAATAATAGAAATAAATAAATACTGTCAAAAAAATACATTTTTTAAATTTACAACTTTTTAGTAGCTTTTCCTGTACATATTATTAAGACAGTATACGTTGATCATCACTATATATATATATATAAGGGGAATTTTCACTTCCACCTTTATATATATTTTTTTTCTTCCAGTTATGAACAGTAAAGTAGGTCTTATTATTTTAATTCCATGATAAGTTTCTGTGCCCCTTAAAAATTCTGAGATTGACAGGGAAAATCTACTCATAATTAAACGGTTATAAATCAAGATTTATTTCGACAATAAATATTGCATTGTTTCGTTCAGACCGTTGATAAATAATTTCCCTCAGAATATTATAAACAAAAACATTTTTAACAGAGGAAGTGAAGCTTGTATTATTTAAAGCGAAAATAAATCGAGAATAGATATATCATTCTCAATATTTTAAAATGCTTCGGATAATAGCCGTCGAGCTCTCTCTTCATCTAATTAATAATTTATATTCATTGGATAAAATCTTTTGGATTATTCACTTCGTCTTTACGGGTCTGACATATATATTTGTGTATTTAGGTAGCAAATTTTCTTTTAGACATCTCAGCTTAAACAGATTGCAAACATTTTGTGATTATTTTTAATAAAATCCGTTCATGCTTACGGATAATCTTTCACGTATTATAATTGAAAGATATCAGATATGAGCTGCAACGTTGACAGATGTTATTATAATTCATTTCTCGATGTTTCCAAGTACTTTCAATCTCCTTCCCAGATCATCTTTAAGGGTTTGAGTTATGGTAACAAAAAATAACCTCAAAACTGTGTTGCTAAAATTACTGTAAACTTTTTTTTCTTCTTCAAATGTAACAGTTGACAAATTACTTAGCGTTCATTAGAACGTGAAAATGATTGAAAATAGAATTTTTTTATATGTTATAATGTCATAGTCATGCACGTGTTAAAGCATGAAAAATACTGTTCTTTTTACAAACAGTTTAGAATATTACTACAGTATTCATAGCTGATTCTATTAATTGACGTCTTAAGTGTTATAATGAATATTGCATCGAGAATCTGTAGTTTGTTTTTGTTGTTTTCTTGGTGTAGAAAAGCTGTGTTATTATTCAGTCAGTCAAGTGCCATACGTGATACACGCTTGGGCAATCATGTCTCGAAAGAGACATGACTGACTGGGCAGAAGATTATCCCGCAGTAGGTTGCCATTGCTTTCTGCGGTAGACTGGTTGCCAGCCAAGGCTATAGAACCCAATCTGTCCTGTTATTTAACCCATAACTGGAGAGAAGAGACGGATAAATACCTTTCCCAAGGGTATTTGCGCGTAAGTGAATGCGATGAATTCAGCTGGAATTCGAACTCGGCTCCCCGATTTCTCGTTCCGAGCCGCTGTCCAATGTGTTATTATTAGGATCACCATAAAAAAGGGTCAAAAGTTACCGCCCGATATTTTATTGCATAAACTAGCGGTCCGCTGTTTGTCTCTTCCGTCTTATTTACGGATGAGGTTACATTTGGAAAAGATAGACTAACAAATTCACACATTCAGTCAACATTTGTGGGCGGATCTAAATTCCCAAACTACAATAGAGGTTAGACCCTAGCATCAGTTAACGATTAATGTGTTGGAATTGTTGGTGACTGTCTGCTAGGTTCATATATTAGAATATATATGTTTAAACATTATTCTTAATGAATACTCGTATTTAAGTAGATACTTTGTTTTTATCATTAAACAGTATATTTATTTATATCTAACGGTCTGAATAATCGAGAAATCTTGTATTGAAACTATACGTCATCCGGTAGAATTCGAATCTGCGTCCCTTAGGGGAAACCGTCAACTGATCTGACGTGTCTTAGACCGCTTAGCCACAAAGGACTTACAGTTAGACAAGCCTTAAATAATGTCTTTAAACACTCATTTTCCTAACAAAATATACACATAACTCGATATACATACACTTTACACATATTCAGTTGTATGTTAAACGAACTTAATTCTTGATAATGGCTAAAAGTATAGCCGAAAGCGTTCAAAAATACAAAACCTTTGGAAAATTCTTATTTAATTTGATTTCTGAAAAGAAAAAAATCATACAATCACATGAAAAATTATATAAAAACTTAACAATGATACCTTGTCTGTTATTTCTAAATAAACCTGCATAAAAGAGAGATTGCTTCTTAAATACACGATATATATATATATATATATATATATAGGTTTCGTTGAATAATATAGACAAGTTTTGTCTATTTAATTTTGTGTAGGATCCTTTCTGATAAGCTTGATGGTGCTATCGTTAAAAGACGACAAGAAATCATAATAATTGTTGATTTTTTTATCAGGTCTGAGCTTTCGGCTTACATAAGCCATTATCAAAGAATCGGATGAAGAACCACACCACCACCATTTTGTTACTGTCTGCGGCCATCCGCCACGGTAAAAATGGACTTGTCTCTTTGATTTAATTCTCTTTGTTTAATTCCACTTTGTTAATAACTTAAATGTTCTATGTTCACTATATGTCAATGTTCATTCTTTGATAATGGCTTATGTAAGCCGAAAGCTCAGACCTGATAAACAAATCAACAATTACTGTGATTTCTTGTCGTCTTTTAACGATAGCACCCTCAAGCTTATCAGGCTATACGAAAGGATCCTACACAAAATAAATAGACAAAACTTGTCTATATTATTCAACGAAACCTGTATTAATGACAAAATGCTGCCAAAATACACACACACACAATATATATATATATATATATATATATATATATATATATATATATATAAGGATACTTATTCCCAGTAATGGTTATACGTTACACGAATATCTTTCATGTGGTTTTCCATTTAAAATAACAACAGGGATAAACTGTCAGCTTTACAGACTGTAATATTTATACGTTGTGATCATTGGTTTCCGTCTTTGTGAAATATTATATCTCATATTTAAAATAAATTCCATGATCGGAATGTATGGATGCCTCTCAGTGATCAGGTTAATCGTCTTAATAGTCCTTAATGAAAAACATTACTTCATTCAGCGAATCTCGCCTTTCATCACGCGGTGTGTTCCTTCTATTGATGGTCCTCTAGAAAGTAGTTTTTACAAGATTTAAATGGATGCGGAGAGATTACTAATGGCCTGGTCGTGTTATTCATGTTTTTCGCTTACTAACATTAGCGACATCAATTATCAACAACTTATTGCAAACCGGCTAAATAATATTTTCCATTAGTGTGTCCCGTCCTCGGTATGACGTTAAACTACATCCGGCAGTAAGGAGTTTTTGAGGGAGTTTAACCACCTCTCAATTGCTTTCTTCACCCACGTCTACCCTTATCTGGGGTGGTAGCAACTGTTAGAATTCTAAATATGGATTGGTAGTTAACCCCAAAACTGGGCTTAAAATATTTCTTCCTTTATGAGATGTGTCCCGTCAGGACGTAGGCGATCATTGTCTTCCACATTTCCTTATCCCTAGTACCTCTTTTCTCCTGTAACCCTTCCCAAACTCCGCTCTGCCATCCATTTGCACAAGCCAATCAAGTATTTTACACATTGCTTTACTCTGTCTCTCTTTCACTCTATCGGACTTGTGAGTATCAGGTTCTACAATCCCTTCTTCCTCATTACATGACCCAGGAAATTCAACTGTCTTTTTTTGGTGTTAAGTATTTGTTTCTTTTTCGTTTCCATCCTCTCCAGAACCTCGTCCTTGCTCACATGTTCGGTCCACGGTATTCTCACCATCCTTCTGTGGAACCACATCTATTTCCCTTGGAACTGTTAAATGAGGGTGTTGCTCAAGGCCATCAAGTATGCCACGCTCTGTTTTTCTTGTCTTTCTTTTCCCCCTATCCGTCAAGTAAATATCAGATTCTTCAAGGCTTCCTTCCTCATTACGTCTCTTAGAAACTTCATCTTTATCTTCCTGATGCTGAATATAACTTTACTTTTTGGTTCCATTCTCTCTAAAACGTCAGCGTTGCTCACACTTTCTGTCCATGGTATCCTCAGTATCCTTCTGTAGAACCACATTTCTGTCGCTTCGAGCCTCTCCTTTATCTTTGAGAAGATTAGCCAGTATCCACTGCCATACTGAACATCACATAGCAATCAAGTACTCTCTTCTTGTGCGTTGTGGAGCAGTGGATATCGGCTCGGATCGAGAAATCGGGATGCCGAGTTCGAATTCTAGTTGAATTCATTGCATTCACTTACGCGCAAATATCCTTGGGAAAAGTATTAATCAGTCTCTTCTTTCCAGTTATGGGTTAAATAACAGAACAGACTGGGTTCTATAGCCTTGGCTGGCAACCAGTCTACCGTAGAAAGCACTGGCAACCTACTGCGGGATAATCTTACGAGACATGATCGCCCAAGCGTGTTTCACGTATGGCACTTAACTGATTGACTGAATATAATATATAGAATAATGATTAAGGCTTCTACTGGTCATAAAATGGGGGATCGGTTTTCTATTGTTATGAAGTAATAAACTGATCCCCCACTAATTATTACCTAATAATATAATACATCTCTTATACTTCTAGCTATGAGTCAAGTAACAGGACAGATTGGGTTCTATAGCCTTGGTCAGCAACCAGTCTACCGCAGAAAGCAATGGCAACCTACTGCGGGATAATCTTCTGCCCAGTCAGTCATGTCACTTACGAGACATGATCGCCCAAGCGTGTTTCACGTATGGCACTTAACTGACTATCTTCTTTGTTTCCAGCAAAATTTCCTGTCTCTCAATACTCTACTCAGCTTCTGGAATGTATCCTTGGCCGATGCCAATTCGCCTTTGGATCTGTGTTGCACTAACTGTCCTCTGCTAGAACACTACACTGGTATTTAAACTTTTGGACCTGCTTGCTTTTAGTATCCACGGCCTATGAAAGTATAAATACTTTTATAGTAGAAATAGTGACAATACACTTCTGTAAGGAAAAATATTACCAGCAATATATTTTTGCTAAAGAAATTACTAATGTTCCTAAGAAAATTAAATTAAATCCTTAAATAATCCATAAATTGTTGATATGTCGCTAAACAAACAAACATTACTGTAACAATGACGCTATACTATTATTTATTCAATACAAGGCCCAACAGCCACTCAAGGTAGTGGGTTACTATATGACATTGCTGCAAGGTCGTATAGAGAGGGTATAAGAAGCTCATATTATGAGGATAGATCACGGTTGAGCCTAGACACGAAGAGGTTAAAATCGTAGGAGTCCCTTCCGCATGGTAGCGGTTCATGAGAAAAGTCTGTTTGGAAGGAACTTCATCCTTACAAATGGAATAGAAAGGAAATGTGTATCATTCGTCCCTGCGTATATGGCATAACGGGTCTTAACTGGGAAACTAATAACTGTAGCTTGTAAAAGCATTTTCCATTAAGCAGTTGCCATTTGAAACAAGCTGTTCAAATGGAACTTCCGCATTACTAATGGAATACAAAGGAAAAAGGGATGATATAACCTTGTGTACGTGGTAAGTTGGGTAGTCTATTTATTAAACAGTACATTGGGCTTCGTATATTCGTATCTTAGCTTCACTTATGGTGCAGATCTTCGTCGCCAATTTGTTGTGGAGTTGTGGTGAAACTTCACTGCAAAGTTGTAGTGACCGGTTTGTAAGAACACAGTGCCGGAAGTAAGACACAGTGCCGGAAGTTAAGACACGGAACAAGAAGGTAGGCTCAAAACACTATATTAGTATATCAAGAAACAAGATATTCAAAGAAAGTGTTAATAATAAGGAATATAAAAATAAGTAAGTCGAAGGTATCATTACGCTGCCGGACTAGTAACTGTCGTTAACTGCTGTACTTGATTGCTCGTAACTCGCTCGTAACTTTTTTTGTTGACTACCCTATAGAAATTACGCAGGTAATTTATATATAGTTAAGAGGAAGAGTTCATTCCTCGTAGGAGGGTACCATAACAACTTTGTTGGAGAATGCTCACTCATGCAATAATAATAATAATAATAATAATAATAATAACTATATCAATAATAATAATGTATTTATTGATTTGTCTGTGCCCACTCCAAAGAAAGGTTTCTTGAAAACTATAGAAAAATCTCTTCAGAAAAATCTCTTCTACATTCGTCCTCGGACTTTTGAAAAGGAGTAGAGGTTTATCCCTTTTTTTCTCTTTTGGATTATGTTTCCTGTTCCTTCTAAAATCAATGTCAACCTTTCCTCGGCCATTTGAACAATGTAGGGGCTTCGAATATGTTTATCAAATTGGCCTCGTGCCAAACACAACCAAAGTCCCCACAATTTAAAATACCGGAAGGTTGATTGAAGGCTGGAAGAATAAAAGTGTTTTGTTTTTTAAAATAAGTGAATTCTATTAACAAAACAGAATAACATATAATTTGAAAGAAATGAAATTCTTAACTATGTAAATATTCAAAGAGAAAGTGTAGTACGAAGTTAAAGGACATAAGAGTTCGTAGCTGTAAGAAGCAGGTGATATTGTGTGTATGCAAAAATTAATTAGGGTAGTAATGAAGTCTGTGTTCCTTTCCTTTTTTATGGCCGGCGAGAAAGTGAAAAAGAAAATAAGCAATAAACAAAAATTGTACTTATCGGACGTTAATTTTTAGGAGTAACTTGAAGATGTCTTGTTTCGATGACGGCGTTTGACAAAGACAAAGAAAGGAAAATAGGAAGGAAAGGAAGAACAAATGTATGTCGATAAGAGATGTCCGTTTCGGTGTCTTGAAATCTCTCCCTTACATTGTAACGAGGTCCTTATCAGATCCCTGCTCCCATCGGATTCATTGATTTGATTTTCATTCTGTTTTTATAGCTACAAATCTTTTTCACATAGGTCTGTTAACTTCGCTCTCAGTTTTGCAAATCGCTTTCTTTCATTGGTTAGAAAATTAATTTAACATCGGATTGCGAAATTTGGCTTCGTTTCTTTTTTTTTTTTTTGTATGGATTCAATCCTTTTCCTAATCATTAAAACTATATTTCATAATTGATTGCAAATTTTTCCTTCGTCTGGTTTTTCCAAAACGTTTTCAGTCATTCTGATCCGGATTTGTGGGTGTGCAATTTTCATTTTTAGTTTCAGTTAATTTTTGGATAATATAGGATTTGTATCGAGTTCGAATTCCAGTCGAATTCATTGCATTCACTTACGCGCAAATACCCTTGGGAAAGGTATTAATCCGTCTCTTCCCTCCAGTTATGGGTTAAATAACAGTACAGATTGGGTTCTTTAGCCTTGGCTGGCAACCAGTCTACCGCAGAAAGCAATGGCAACCTACTGCGGGATAATCTTCTGCCCAGTCAGTCATGTCTGTTTCGAGACATGATCGCCCAAGCATGCATCACGTATGGCACTTAACTAACTGACTGATCCTATAACACAAATAGATGTTTATTCCTTATTTTCTCTTTTAGATTGTGTTTTCGGTTCCTTCTGAAGTCTACTTAAAATCTTCCCTGGCCATTTCTACAGGAAAAGATGTTTATTCCTTGTTTCCTGTTTAGGATTGTGTTTCCGGTTCCTTCTAAAGTTTACTTCAACTCTATATTTGTAGCGTCTCCGCTTACAAAACTCAGAAATCATACTTCCTATTTACTTTTTATTCACAAAAAGATTAGATATGTTACTCCGAATATTATAATTATGCGAACTCACAATTTTTGGCTTTTATCCACTGAGCAATGTGTCCTCAAGCATTGGTTGGATCTAGTGACTTGACCCAAAGAGTTGTGAGTTCAAAACCTGGCAACGGCAGTGATGAACAGAATCTTAGAGAATAGAGCTAAATAGAGAAAACTAAGACATCCGGAAGTGGCATGACTCATGGAACGAGATTAAACTACTGCGGTGATCAAAATGAAGACTTCAGTTTAAAATTATAATCACCTGAAGAAGGTCGGAGCGTACAGCTAAAACACTATTTTTGGTATATGAAAAAAATATAATACTATAATACTGCATGTGAAGAAATAAAAAAATGTAATCCTAAGTTTATATACGACGGAGCGAAAGATATTATTACTAGTGGTATTATTCATTCTGCAGTTTATTGTCAATTGCAATGTGAGTTTAGTTAAAAACAGAATATTTATTACAAACTTGTAAAATCTGAAAAAAAACTAGCTGAAAATTGAAGAGAATAAAAAGGAAAATATGGGAGTTTAGGCTTTTGTGGCCGGTGGAAGTAGAAAAATATAGGTAGTTAAAACACGACAGTCGAAAACTTTTGATGAGGTGAAAAAGGTTAAATTTTGGTTATGGGAATAAAGTGAAATATAAATCTCGCTGGGGAAGGATTTGTAAATTTGAAAACTTGAATGATGTAATCGGGAAGAAGAAGAAAAGAAATTACGTCAATAGAAATATTGCTATTTCATTGGTTAAAACAAGAGAATAAAATCACCCTGCCTCATGATACGAGCTGGGAGTAATCTCATTGGTTAAAGATTTGATTTGCATGGGCACCCCGTGTCCATCATGCACCTCCCAAGAGAATTTATAACACGCGTAAATATCAGAGCCGAGAAGGCCAAAATCAGTTGCAGCTGGAGCTGAGCCTTGGGACCAGTCAAGATGTAACGACTGAGGGAAAAGTGTTCCCAACCGAGAGCCATGCGGTTTGGATGCCAGCCGTAGAGACAGTGACAGTTGCCTCCGATAGCTCTTGACTAAAGATGTAAAGAAACGTAGAGAAGCCTGCCGCTGACCGACTTAAAAAAGTTAAAAGTCAAATAACGCGCCTCCGATAGAACTCTGGCTGAAGGTGTATGGAAACAGAAAGAGTAGAGAAAGAGTTAAACTTGAAGATGGATTGGTTGCCGTGCTGAGCTAAGGAGACAAGATGCATTGCCAAGAATTTAAATGTAAAGTCAAAAGTCATCTCCTATCTCACTAACCTGCATCCTCTCTCTCATGCTCCCTTATCCGTCTACTCCACTCTCATCAGTATTCTCATCCTTCTCTTACCCACTTCTTGACACCCTCTATAACCTGTCACTCTTTCTCATAACTTTCCTCCTATGTAACCCCATGCAAAACAGTGTCAGTAAAATGCCTTGCTTGGGGCGATATGATTATAAAAAATATTATTTTTCTCCTTTCCATCCAAGTAACACAAGAAAACTAGTAAAATGCAGAATGGGGAGGGTCCCGAGAATGAAAGAGACAGTGAAGATAATTAAAAAACAGACAGAATATAGCAAATGACATTGCATTTACATTTTTGATGAATCGTCGTTGTCAGAAAAGCAGAGAGCCGGAAGAGAGTTTCACAAGCGAAAAGTGCGAAAGATAGAACTTATAAAGACAATTAGCAATTTCTACATAGAAATTATGAGACCTAGATGTCAATAATTCGCCAGATCGAGGGTTCGAAGACAAAAGCTCGTCAGAACAATAATCCAGAAAATATTTCAAGAAAACGCCCCGGGAAGCTACGTTAAGTCGTAGGAAAATAATTGGAGCCTAGATGCCAGGTCAGTGCTGATAACGTTGCAATTTCTTCTTTGGATTTTAGAAAGAATCTCTATAATATTGTTATTTTCTGCCGCTTGATCTGGACAAACAACGTGGAACACGTATATATATAAATATAATCTTATGTTTTATTTTTTGTCGGTGACGCCTATATGCATCATAAGGGCAATCGGAGAGAGATTACGCACACGAAGGAGCTGTGGGGAGTCAGAAGCCAGCAGGGATCTCTGTCCCTTTACCCAAACATTCTAGACTTTCTATAACCTTAAAAACCCCAAGCATTTTTGCTTTTGCTAGTTGTCGCTTTGTTGATGTTATCTACGACCGGATGTATCTGCCAATCACCTCCGATTGTCCATTTCTTTTGAAGTTTGTTCTCGCTATTTTTTTGGCACTATTTTGACATCATCTGCAGCCGGATATATGTCAACCATTCTTGTCCTTTGCTGACTTTACCTACGGCCGGATGTACCAGTTAGTTTTCTCCGCCGTTTAAGGTAATATATTACAATTTTGCAGAAGCACTTGACAAGATGTGGCAGGAATATTCGATACACGGACGAATTGTAGACTTATAAATGTGAAATATAAATTTTATCGAAAATATTGTCTTACACGACACAATGAACCAAATATCCGAGCAATTGACCAAGAACTAGTATGACCTAGCAATTGATTCTATATAGCCGTTCCGCTTCATGTCAGTAGAAAACGAGGGACCAAGACTGACACAAATCAAAATATGAGGTTAGTTGGTCAGCAGTCACAGAGTTTCGATGAACATGTCGATATAATAATAGACCGTTAATTTTTTTTTTTTCGATTCGTTTTTGAAGAGACTGGGTAACTAGTGATCAGCAGATATTATGAAGCCATTCATATGTTAAAAGCCGATCTTACTTTTTTCTCTATCAATGAATCCCATTTAAAGTTTCGTTAATTTGAAAAGAAATTTAACGAATTATTGAATAGATTGAAATAGGCTTGTCTATCTTTTCTTTTTCTTTTTTCAAGTCCATTTCTTATGAGGCGAAAAGAAAATTGAAGATTTGTGGATAAGAGGATGAGCTCGAAAAATTTCGAAGACTTTTTTGCGCAGTTCACTTATGTTAAAATTGGAAAAGTGGTCTGAGCGTATATCCATGATATTTTTTCGGTTTTATTTGAAATCAGCAAACTGCCTGCATACGGACAGGCAACGAATTCAGCAATTATACTCAGATTGAAAGGGGTGTTAGACAAGGATGCATCTTTTCACCGGATCTATTCAACTTGTACAGCGAGACTATTCTGAGAACCCTAGAAGTTATGCCAGGATTCGTCATCGGAGGTCACAATTTAAACAATCTAAGGTACGCAGATGATACAGTGCTGATAGCAGACACGGAAAGGAAACTACAAGACCTCCTACAGAAGGTAGCTGGATAGAGTGACAAAAAAGGACTACGAATAAACTGCAAGAAAACCGAATGCATGGTCATCAGCAAAAAGGGCAGCCCAAAATACTAAATACAGGTGGGAGATACTAAAATCAAGCAGGTACAGACATTTAAATACCTAGGAAATGTTCTAACAGAAGATGGAAAGTGCGACACTGAGATCCGAAGGCGAATTGGCATGGTGAAAGAAGCCTTGCAGACGTTGAGTAAAGTATTAAGAAACAGGACAATTTCACTAAAAACAAAGAGGAGACTACTGGATTGCTATGTGATGTCGGTTCTTCAATATGGCAGTGAATGATGGACAAAATCTTCGAAGATAAATGAAAAACTTGAAGCAGATTAAATGTGATTCTACAGAAGGATGTTGCAGATATCATGGACCGAGCATATTAGTAATGACGAGGTTTTGGAAAGAATGGAGACGAGAAGGAAATTAATACAGAGCATCAGGAAGAGACAACTAACAGGCCAGATAGAGGGGAAAAGAGACAGAGGAAACCAGCGGATAACATATTTGAAGGACCTGATCAGGCGGATGACGGAACGAGGGTTGCATAGGGCAACAGAAGAAAGCGTTCTAAGAGCCACCAAGGGCAGGGAGATGTGGAAAGCCATGATCGCCTACATCCTGAAAGGACATGGCACATAAATGAAGAAAGATGATTTATTATTTCACTTGTTAAAAAAAAAGAGCAGTAAGGGTTTTCAAGACAAGTTTGTAGAGCACCCCGGGTATTTACTCATATGAGTAAGGCGTATTGCATTCACTCTTGCGAAAATAACTGTTGTGGATTCCGGGTGAGAAAAAAAACAAAATAATAAATAACAAAAACAGATATAGAGATAGAAAATATAAGTTATATTGAACAAGATATACAAACAGGAAACACAGGTTAGTCAATTCAGGAATACTATTAGTAGAAATCAATAGATACAACGTAAACAGACATGAGTACATTTACTTAGTTCTTAGGGAATGAAAGTGTTGTAGATTCCGGGTGAGAAACCACACAAAATAATAAATAACAAAAACAGATATGGGATAGAAAATATAAGTTATATTGAGCAAGATATACAAAGAGGAAACACAGGTTAGTCAATTCAGGAATACTATTAGTAGAAATCAATATATACAACGTAACCAGACATGAGTACATTTACTTAGTTCTTAGGGAATGAAAGTGTTGTAGATTCCGGGTGAGAAACCACACAAAATAATAAATAGCAAAAACAGATATGGGATAGAAAATATAAGTTATATTGAACAAGATATACACACAGGAAACCCAGGTTAGTCAATTCAGGAATACTATTAGTAGAAATCAATATATACAGTCTTGCAGTGAAATAGTATGTCCGGGTAATGAGTCTATATCCAAACAACTCCAACTAACTCTGCACCAACTTACTGACCAACTAGGCAACTCTACAACAATATTTAATTGGCCTTCCCACTTAAGGCAACATGTGACACAAAGCCATTTTTATGTGAGTCTTCTGGGCCATATGGTCCGGCCAAGAATATATGTCTGTCGTTACCCAGTTGTGATTCTATCCTTCGGCGGAACTACGACTGGGTTAGTGCTCTCCACCCGAAGGCTGTCAGTGTCAATAGTAGCATAGGCAACTCTACAACGGTATTTACCCAACTTCCCACTTAAGGCGAAATGTGACACAAGGTCTTTTTAATGTGGGTCTTCCGGGCCTTTTAGTCCGGCCAAAAATATCTGTCTATATTTCCCCAGTCGTGATTCTACCCTTCGGCGGAATCACGGCTGGGTTAGTGCTCTCAGCCCGAAGGCAGAGAGCGCTCTCCATCCGAAAGCAGGGAGCTGACAGTGTCAATAGTACCAGGTTTGCAAGGCAAATCTACAACGATATTTACCCACCATCCCACTTAAGGCGAGATGTGGCACAAGGTCTTTTTAATGTGGGTCTTCTCGGCCATATAACCAAGCAAAAAATATGTCTATCTTTTCCCCAAAATATCTTTCTATCTAACCCAGTCGTGGTTCCGCCGAAGGGTATAATCAGGACTGGGGGTATAATCAGGACTGGGTTAGTGCTCTCTGCCTTCGGGCAGAGAGCGCCCTCCACCCGAAGGTAGAGGGCTGACAGTGTCAATAGTAGCAGGTTTGCAAGGCAAATCTACAACAGTATTTACCAACCTTCCCACTTAAGGCAAGATGTGACACAATGTCTATTCATTGTGAGTCTTCCCGGCCATATAGCCAGGCCAAAAAATGTCTGTCTATTTTTCCCCAGTCGTGATTCTACTCTTCGGCGGAACCACGACTGGGTTAGTGCTCTCTGCTCGGAAGCAGAGAGCGCCCTCTAGCCGAAGGCAGAAGGCTGACAGTATCATAGTAGTAGAGGTCAATCTACAACGGTATTTACCAACCTTCTCACGCAAGGTTAGATGTGACACAAGGTCATTTTATAGTGGGTCTTCCTGGCCATATAGCCGGGCCAAAAAATGTCTGTCTTTTATTACCGAGTCGTGATTCTACCCTTCGGCGAAACCACGACTGGGTTTGTGCTCTCTGCTCGGAAGCAGAGAGCGCCCTCTACCCGTAGGCAGAGTGCTGACAGTGTCGTAGTAGTAGAGGTCAATCTACAACTGCCGTTCTCTGTATAAGCAGGATTATATGCACACATCAGGCGAGTCCATTGTTGTATACAACAATAACCTTGAGAAAAGTATTAATCCGTCTCATCTTTCTCCAGCTATAGGTTAAATAGCAGGACAGATTGGCTTCTGTAGCCTTGATTGGCAACCAGTCTACCGCAGAAAGTAATGGTACCGTAGTACATGAAAGTCTTCTGCCCAGTCAGTCATGTCTCTTTCAAGACATGATGGCCCAAGCGTGTATAACATAAGGCGCTTAACTAACCCACCCCAACTCGCGTTGGATGTACGTTGTGGCAGAGCAGATTGGGTTGCCTTGGTTGGCAACCAGTCTACCGCAGAAAATAATGACCACCAACTGCGAGAAAATCTTCTGCTCATTTAGTCATGCCTCTTTCGAGAGATGTATCACGTATGGCACATAACTGACTGCCCCCCCCCCCCCCCGCACCTCCACTTAATTTCATGAAATTTCGAGAAATTAAATTTTAATATCAAAATCTGCTTTATTAGTTAAATTTTTTACACTGGTACACATTTCCCAAAAACCTGCTCCGAATCGTAAAATAATAAAAAAATACTAACATTATTTAATTAGAAAAGTTTTTAATGCTTTTATAAATAAGATTTATTAACCACAATGTTGTCGTTTTATTTTTTTATTATCTTAAGGAAAATAAAAAGATTGTTTTCATCAATAATGAATTTTTACAGAAATTGTTTTCATTTTTCTTATTTTACTTATAATATTTCATTATAATGATTTTAAAAAAATCAAAAATACCTTTTAAAATTCTGCATAGCTTTCATTCTATTGGATAATGTTCTGATAAGGTGAAAACTATATTTACTAATCAAAAATTAAAAAGCTTAATACAAATCATAAACTTAATATAATAAAAAATAAAACAAGAAAAAAATTAAATTATTCTGAAAAAATAAGAATAAAAATAAAAATATTGAAAACAAAGCATGAAAAACAGTGAAGAATTTTTTTTCACTCTTCCTTACCTGCGATTCTAACAAAACGGAACCACAAATCTTAGTAAAACTTAGCATTTCATATCCAGTAAACAGAAGCTATTTTCTTTGAAATTTCGTCTTTTCTATGTAGTTTTACAGAAGGATGCTGCGAATATCATGGATCGAGCATGTGAGCAATGATGAGGTCTTGGAAATGATGGAAACAAAAAGGAAATTAATACTGAGCATCAGGAAGAGACCGCTGAAGTTCCTGGGACACGCAATGAGGAAGGAAGGCTTGGAGAATCTGATACTAAAAGGCTACATAGAGGAAAAAGAGACAGGGGAAAGCAACGGATAACATATTTGAAGGACCTAATCAGGTGGATGACGAAACGAGGGTTGCGTGGTATAACTGGAGAAGGCGTGCTCAGAGCCACCAGGAATAGGAAAACGTGGAAGGCCATGATCGCCTACGTCCTGAAGGGACAAGGCACATAGAATACAAATCATACAAATACTTAAAAATTGTGTAAAAATGGCGCTCATGTCATTTTCTTAAATTGTGAAAGCCTCCGTAGAACACCAGAGTAGTTTGCTCTCTGGAATTAGTAAATTTATTCATTTAGCTTTCAATTACAGCTAAAATAAAGGATATCTATTACAAGTGTATTTGGATTTATTCTTGAAATTATAAAGTGTTTTAAATTAGTTTGTAAGCGAAAACCTGCGGAAATTAAATATTTCTGTACTTTTTTCAGACAACATTTAAAAATATAAATACTCAGGAATCGATAAAAGATATGAATTGAATGTTTGGTGTGATGAATTGGAACATTAAACCCCAGCTATTTACAATATGTGTAATGTTAATTTTTTAAAAGAAAAGTGAAAAAGCAACTTACCCTACTGTATAAAAGAACCAAGCTGATATCTGTGGCTTTTGAGGACCCTGAATATATATATATATATTTTTAATCATATCACCCCGAGCAAGGCGGTAACGCCACTAATGTGCTGGGGGCTACGTAAGAGTGAAAAGACTGGAAAAGAGAAAACCGGAAACCACATCCTAAACAGGGAACAAGGAATGAGCCTCTACACCTGTTCAATAGACGTGGGTGGAGTGTGAACCGGGCGATAGTTTAGTCTATCTACTCCAATTGAAAAAAAAAAGTGAGAAGTTTGGAAAAGAGAAAACCGGAAACCACATCCTAAACAGGGAACAAGGGATGAGCCTCTACACCTGTTCAAGCTTTATTGTGGAACTGTTTTGTTTTGTATTACAGTAGGGTTCAACCTGTACAAGGATAGAGAGCCACTCAAAGTAGTAAGTTACAGAGTAAGGATATTTACCCTACTCCGCCACTGGAGCGAGATGTGGCACAAGGTTTTTTTTTTAAAAAAAAAAAACAAGGACAAACATTCCCCAGTCCACTCAACCGCCGGTTGAGCTGGCCCCGATGACGAACACCTGGACCACCCCTCTGCTGCAATGGGGTGTTCCTCGGGACCGGGCATGTATTCAGTGTAATTTTTCTCAGTTGCAACCCTGCCCTCGCGGACGGAGCTACAATTGACACCCACTCTGTCCTCGAGGACAGAGACATAAAAATGGTCCAGGTAAGAGAGTTACAGAGTAGGAGGCACAAATTATGCCGATATGTAGGGAAGAAAACGTTTAAGCTTAGACATGAACAGATTAAGATTGAAATGATGGGAGTCGGGTTCACAGAGCATTGGTTCGCGAGAAGAATGGCACTTAATTCTTTTTTTCTTTCTTTTTAATCAACCCATTACACCAACGATACATCCTAGCTAACGGTTCATGTTATTCCAAAGCAGTCAACCATCTAGCTAACGGTTCATGGTATTCCAAAGCAGTCAACCATCTAGCTAACGGTTCATGTTATTCCAAAGCAGTCAACCATCTAGCTAACGGTTCATGTTATTCCAAAGCAGTCAACCATCTAGCTAACGGTTCATGTTATTCCAAAGCAGTCAACCATCTAGCTAACAGTTCATGTTATTCCAAAGCAGTCAACCATCTAGCTAACGGTTCATGTTATTCCAAAGCAGTCAACCATCTAGCTAACGGTTCATGTTATTCCAAAGCAGTCAACCATCTAGCTAACGGTTCATGTTATTCCAAAGCAGTCAACCATCTAGCTAACGGTTCATGTTATTCCAAAGCAGTCAACCATCTAGCTAACGGTTCATGTTATTCCAAAGCAGTCAATCATCTAGCTAACGGTTCACCATGCTAATTCCAAAGCAAAGTCAACCATCTAGCTAACGGTTCATGAAACTAATTCCAAAGCAGTCAATCATCTAGCTAACGGTTCATGTTATTCCAAAGCAGTCAACCATCTAGATATTGACAATGCTCGACATATTGGTTAATTTCAGTGATCGAAATCGGCTCTTCGATTTCTAATTCTGCACCGTTATTCATTGAACAACCGGCACATCCTAGCTAACGGTTCATGTTATTCCAAAGCGGTCAACTATCTAGGTACAAACAGGGCTCGACATATTGCTTAATTTCAGGGATCGAAATCGGCTTTTCGATTTCTGATTCTGCGCCGTTATTCATTAAACCTTCGGCACATCCTAGCTAACAGCTCCTGGTATTCCAAAGCGGTCAACTATCTAGGTACAAACAAGGCTCAACATACTGCTAAATTTCAGCGATCGAAATCGGCTTTTCAATATGACAGCGAATGCTAGACATTCTCATCAAAGATGAAAGAAACGCCTTGAAACGCCTTTCTACAGAAAGATGCTGAAGATACCATGGACCGAACATGTGAGCAATGATGAGGTTTCGGAGAGTCAGTCAGTCAGTTAAATGCCATACGTGATACACGCTTGGGCGATCATGTCTCGAAAGAGATGGCCATTGCTTTCTGCGGTAGACTGGTTGCCGACCAAGGCTATAGAACCCAATCTGTCCTGCTATTTAACCCATAACTGGAAGGAAGAGACGGATTAATACCTTTCCCAAGGGTATTTGCGCGAATACAATGGATTCAACTGGAATTCGAACTCGGCTCCCCGGTTTCTCGTTCCGAGCCGATATCCACTGTACCACAACGCACATCCTAAGGGAGACGAAAAGGAAACTAATACTTAACATTGAGAAAAGAGGGCTTAGAGAATCTGATACTCACAGATCAGATAGAGGAAAGCAACGCGTAATATACTCGATGGGCTTGAGCAGATAGATGTTAGAGCGAGATTTGGAAGGGTTAACAGGAAAAAGTGTGTTAAGTGCTACAAGGGATAGGGAGATGTTGATGGCCAGGATCGCTCAAGTCTTGAAATAATACAGCACATTGAAAAAGAGGAAGATATTGTCGAATAGCAGTATAGCCCGGTGTTGCTCGGATGTAATGAAAGCTTTAAAACAAATCCATGGTCCTGGAGCTCAGACTCAGCTTAAAGAATATTTGAAATAATAAAATAATTGCGACAATTTACCATTCGCACTTAATATATATATATATATATATATATATATATATATATATATATATATATATTAGCACTATAGCCCGGCGTTGCTCGGGTGTAATGAAAGCTTTAAAACTAATCCATGGCCCTAGAACTCAGACTCTTTGGACGTTGGCACGAAAGACTAAAAAGCAATAGTTGTTTCCAGTTAAAGCGAAACCGTAGACTGAAAGAAAAATGAATGGATGTAAGTCAAATTTTGATTTCATGGTATCGATATCAAATAAGTTTTTTCGTCGTAAACTGAATTTTGAAGGCTAAATAAGTCCTCTGAGTAAATGGTATCATGGCTGAGACTAAGAACTACAATTATATCGACTTAGAACCAAACCCGAAGCAAAAACTAAAATAAAAGGCCTGAAAAAAACAGACATACAGGCAGATAAACAGACACACACACAAACATTTGCCTTATATATATATTATTGATTTTCTGCACTATTGTAAGAACTGTAACCTTGAAACTTCTGAATATCGTTTATTATGTCTTTGTCTATGAATGTATCAAATTTGATTAAAATCGGACTACTCCTTCTATAACCCGATTTCGATTATCGACGTTCAATATTTATTTGGGGTACCTCGACACAAAACCTAGCTAAGAACACTCGCAGACGCTTATAGTACAGCTGTGTAAATTTTCAAGAAAATCGGTTCAGCCATTTCGGAGTCTATAGGTAACGGACACACACATACATACAGACACACACACACACAAAGTTCCATTTATAAATAAGTTTAAATTTAGACTTACTGTACTACACTGAAAGATCTGACATGTGAGCGCCATTTTGCGATAATTTCTTGTTTTAATTGTTTTAATTCTTTTTCTTTTCAATTTTCTTTTTGTTTACCAGTATCACTGTCAGTTGTCTTAGGAGCCATGACTAAGGGCTAATTAATACCGAAAAAATTGTCACAGTACAATAAATTTGTAAAAATAAAGAACAGCGCAACACAGGATAGAATACAAATCTATTCTAGGTCCTATGCTTTTCCTTATCTACATTAGCAATCTCCCAGATGTAATAAGATCCCAAGTAGGCATATACGCTGACGACACTACACTTTATTCTCGCATTGATCAAACATCTGCTGAAGACGACAAAGCAAACCTCGAAAGCTTGAAAAGGACCTCCGATCTGTGGCGGACTGGGGTAAGAAATGGATCGTGAATTTTAATGCTTCCAAAACGAAGCTATCTATTAACCAGCACAGACAATCGCTTCTACCCCTCATTAGCATGGATCAGGCTAGTCTCCATGAAAGCAAAACATTGCGTCTCCTCGGTTTAACTCTCACAACAGACGTCAAGTGGAATGACTATATAGAATCCATAGCTAAATCCGCTGCTAAGAAAGTCGGTTCTCTGTGTAGGGCTGGTAGGTTTTTTTCCGTCTGAAACAATCCTGCACATATATAAATCTACCCGTGCATTGAATACTGTTGTCATATCTGGTCAGGTGATTCTGCTATCCACCTAGGTGTCCTTGACAAAATCCAGCGGAGAATCTGTAATGTAATAGATCCCGACTTGGCAGGTCAGATACAGTCACTTTCTCACCGGCGCAATGTGGCCTCCTTGTGTCTCTTCTACAAATACTTTCACGGATTCTGCTCCGATGAACTTAGCTCACAGGTGCCTCTTATACATAAATTTACTCGAGCTACAAGTTTAGCAACTAGGTCCCACCCTTTTACTGTGAAACCAATAAATTGTAAACGCAAATTCTACTCCAGCAGCTTCTTTTCTCGCACTTCCCGCCTGTGTAATTCTCTTCCATTTACTTGCTTTCCCGACAGCTACAATCTCCAAGAATTTAAATGTAAAGTCAATAGTCATCTCGTATCTCACTAGCCTGCATGCCCCCTCTCTCTCTCTCACTCTTTCATGCTCGTTTCTCCGTCCACTCCACCCTCATTATCTATCTATCTATCTTTAAATGTAAATTCAATAGTCATCTCTCATCTCACTAACTTGCATCCTCTCTCTCTCTCTCTCTCTCTCTCTCTCTCTCATGCTTCTTTTTTCGTCCACTTCACTCTCATCAGTATCCTCATCCTTCTCTTACCCACTTCCTGACATCCCCTATAACCTGTCACTCTTTCTCATAACTTTCCTTCTATATAACCCCCTGGAAAACAGTGGCAGTAAAATGCCTTGCTTGGGGCGATATGATTATAAAAAAAACATAATGGTCGACTCTGATATGATTCCGTTCGGGTTAACTTGATTTGGCAATCAAAATTTTGTTCGATAACCAAGGCATTTTCATCTCGAAGTTTTTATTAAAACCCGATATGTTCGACACGTGAGACGTTCTAGAAACAAGCACATATAACTTGGGAAATGTTAAAAAAATCAAATATCCAGTTTAGCACCCGAAGTTAATATATATTTACCTTGTGCTTTAGTCAGAAAGAAATAGCAATCTCCAGTGTGATCGGAACATCGAATTCGAGGCCTTTTCCTGAACCATTTGCCCATTTCGATAGAGCAAGGAAACAAAACGAACAGCATATATGTCGTACCCATTTCTTGTCTCGATCTCCCACTTCAATTTCAAAATATAGTTTATAAAGGTTTTTGACGTAATTTCATATTTTTCGCTTTGTTGTTACACATCCACGAATATAACAAAAATTATCTGAATTGTTATTGCACGTTCCTCTAGGCATTTTAATTTATTTAAGTATTATATCAACCTGAAAATAAAAAATATATATATATTATAATATATTAAGTAATTTTGAAACTGACGTGTAAGTGTAAAATTGACATAATAATGTAAAAATTTAAATCACGATTTACGAAAAAATGAGACCTGATAGGCAAAAATGCGTGTAATTTTAGTAATCAGGCGAATTGGCATGGCAAAGGACGCGTTCCAGAAGCTGAGTAAAGTACTAACACACAGGAAAATTTCACTAGAAATAAAGAAAAGAGTGCTGGATTGCTATGTGATGTCAGTTATTCAATACGGCAGTGAATGCTGGACAATATCATCAAAAATGAGGACAAAACTTGAAGCAGCGGAAATGTGGTTCTCCAGAAGGATGCTGCGGATATCGTGGACTGAACATGCAAGCAACGATGTGGTGTTGGAAAGACTGGCAACAAAAAGGAAATTAATACTGAGCACCAGGAAGAGACAACTGAAGTTCCTGGGACATGCAATGAGGAAGGAGAGCCTGGAAAACCTGATACTGACTGGCCAGATAGAAGGAAAAAGAGACAGAGGAAGGCAGCGGATAACATATTTGCAGGGCCTGATCAGGTGGATGACGGAACGGGGGTTGCGAGGTGTAACAGGAGCAAATATACTAAAAGCGACAAGGAATAGGGAAACGTAGAGAACCATGATCGCCTACATCCTGAAGGGACAGGGCACATAGAAGAAGATAAAGAGTTCGAATTCCATTTGAATTTGGTGCTTTCACTTACGCGTAAATGAGGACAAAACTTGAAGCAGCGGAAATGGGGTTCTACAGAAGGATGCTGTGGATATCGTGGACTGAGCATGCAAGCAACGATGAGGTGTTGGAAAGACTGGCAACAAAAAGGAAATTAATACTGAGCATCAGGAAGAGACAACTGAAGTTCCTGGGACATGCAATGAAGAAGGTGAGCCTGGAGAACCTGATACTAACTGGCCAGATAGAAGGAAAAAGAGACAGAAGAAGGCAGCGGATAACATATTTGCAGAGCCTGATCAGGTGGATGACGGAACGGGGGTTGCGAGGTGTAACAGGAGCAAATATACTAAGAGCCACAAGGGATAGGGAAACGTAGAGAACCATGATCGCCTACGTCCTGAAGGGACAGGACACATAGAAGAAGAAGAAGAAGAAGAAGACGCAAAAATTAACCTAGAAACGGTCCTTTTATGCTCAGTAATTTTTTGGTTGTTGGACAGTGTTATTGTAGTAATGTTTCGCGAAGCTAGTTTGCATAACTTTTGTCTTCCCTAGTAAGTGTCTAGGCTTTAAATTCCTTTCGCACGGGTCACCAAAACAGTACACTCAGTAAGAATCGAACTCTGGGAGGTTGACCATCTACCTCGTCTGTTCTCGAATATTTCCGAATATTTGCCGAAGCATTTTGCAGGTTAATGAAAGAAAGAAAATTAAAGTGACAAATACGACATAAAAGTTGAGAAAGAAAAAAAAAAGCTCATTTTCATAAACGGAACTAATGGCGAAACTAAAAATAAAATAATATAGAACAAAAATCGGAGTTCATTTACGATGAATGTTTCTATGAATCTGATTCATTTACAAAATCCACCGACAACAGAGAGGACAGCAAGATGGTGAATAAGAAATAAAAAAGAGAAGAAAAGAATTACCCAACCCAATACTTATTGATAAATATTTACGTTCTAATTCCTACTCGCTTCTCGTTCGTCCCTTTGTAAGCGACTACCATCAATGGAATTATCGTTTAGAAGGCAAAAACCAGATGATGAAGGGGGTATTCAAAGGCAAAAATAAAAGCTGAATAGAGCGAGTAGCGAATGGATAAATGTTGTTTGCTTGAAGCACTTGACCAAATATAATCATATTGTTCGTCGATTCGGAGTTACCATTTTAGTAACGGTCCCCCGTTTCGCTATTATTTTGGTTTATTTCATTTCATCTTTTTTTTAATTTGTCAGCCTGTTTGCTTCCACCCCCGGACCATTTTGACTTGAGTCTCATCTTTTTGCTTATTATCACTACTTAATTTGAATCACGAAAATTACAGTTTGTTATTACATATGATATATCGCTTAATTTAGCTTTCTTCGAGTCCTTTCTCACATTTTTATCTCTACTTCTTGAAGAGTTCCATACTCTATCTATCTATCTATCTATCTATCTATCTATCTATCTATCTATCTATCTATCTATCTATCTATCTATCTATCTATCTATCTCAACTCGATCATAACTTGACAATTACTTGGGCACTTCGAGGTGGTGAAGTCGTTAGCAAGCTTGTACTGCTATGATCATTACAATTGAGTAGTGAGTTCGATCCTCACTGGGTGTCCCGCACTTTCGGCCTTGTGCCGCATCTACGCTGCTTAGAAAAGCACCATAAATCACGACATCTACTTGGAGTTCTCTCTTTCCCTATATATATATATATATATATATATATATATATATATATGCGTGTGTGTGTGTGTGTAGTATTGTAACAAAGTTGTGGAACTCGTAGGTTTTTTACCTGCTGTTCATGTATTTATTTATAAAGAGTGCTCGATACAACGTAGAGCGTTATATATATATATATATATACATATACATCAATCTGATCATCATCTCTCTCTCTCTCTCTCTATATATATATATATATATATTTATGTGTGTGTGTTTGTGATTATTATCTATCTCACTCTAATCATTACTTCAGTCTGATATATATATATACACATATATATCATAGTCTGTTCATTATCTATCTATTTTTACCCCCGTCTTTCTTTCTGTTTTTCCTCCTACACGCTTCTTTGTTCTTTCCTTTTTTCTATCATTTTTTTATTTCTCCTTCTACTTTCTTTCTTTCTTTCTTCTGTTGTTTCTCTTTCTCCCTTCTTCGCTGTTTTCTTCCATACTTTTTTCCTCCTCCTAGTTTCTTCTTTGCACCTTCTTTCTGTCGTTCACTCCTCCTTCTCCTCCCGTCTTCTTCGCTTCTTTCTTCTTTTCTCTTGTTTCTCTTTACCCCTCCTCGATTGTTTTCATTTACTTCTCTCCCCTTTCTCTCCCTTCTTCATGGACTATTCTTTTCTCTTTTTCCTTTTCTGTTTGTCTGTTCACCTCCTCTTCCTAACATTGTTTTGCTTCTATTCTTCCCTTCTTCTTTTTTTATTTTTGTATCTCTTTTTCCGTTCTCCTTCTTTTAAACTCTTTTTCTTTTTCCTTCCACGTTTCAATTTCGTCCCTTTTCACTTTCCCGTCTTCACTTTCCCGTCTTCACTTCAGATTCCTGCACTTAATATACTCCCCCGCCTACAAACTACAAAAACAAAAAACAAACAAAAAACAAACAAACTTCCCGTCGCCAGCAGAAATCTATCCGTTTGTTCCATTAGAGCAAATAGCCATTGACGAAACTTCTTGTTCTTCTTCCGTCCAACGGCCTTTTTAATTTCTTTCTAATATGTCGGGAATTGGCCGGAACACCAAATCAGACTAATATCTTCCTCTTTGTGCACATTTAGGCGCTTTATACAATGCTGGGCAACCGGAAGTTGGTAATTAGGGAAGATCGCTTCATTATGGACGCTGCTCAGCGTTCCTTAAGTCTCGGCCATGTTTGTAGTCAAACTAGATTCGCAAGACCGGCGCACGAGGTATTGATAGCTGGACATATCCGGACGAGCTTCGATGGCTTTCACAAATCGTAATGGAGTGCCAGCCACTAGTTTGCGTTAGAACACACACACACACACACACACACACACACACACACACACACACACTATATATATATATATATATATATATATATATATATATATATATATATATATCAGGCTATTCATTATCCATTAATTTATCTGTCTGTATAATATCTATCTATCTCTCTCTCTATCTATCTATCTATCTCAGTCTGATCATCTTTTATGAATTTCATTTTCATCTTTCATATATATATATATATATATATATATATATATATATATATCAGTTTCATCATTATCTATCTATCTATCTATCTATCTATCTATCTATGTGCTGTTCCTCATCTGTCTCGGTATGTTTAAAATAACATATAAATACATAGTGGTTTCATTATTTTCATTAGCAGCTAAATAATATGTACGAGTAAATTATTATTATCGCAAAAAATTCCTACGATCTAAAAATATTCACTGACTTTAAATAACCTGTAAAAGGCTGATACGTCGTAAAACAAAACAAAACAAAAAAGCAAACAATCGTATCCGGTCAGTTGGTTAATTTATCATGACGAACGGAGAAATAATTCCGTTTTCTGTTGTAATAGCGAGAACGGTACAATAATTCTTTTTTCGCTTGTGTATCTATTAATGGCTCACCATCTACAGATACACAAGCAATATATATATATATATATATATATATATATATATATATATTTCGCTGTTAGACTCCGATTGCTTTTTACCCAGGATTGAAACCCGACCGAATTGGCGTCAGTCGGCGATTCTACCTCTGAGCTATGGGCGCTCGGTAGAAGGCGACAGACTTTTTAGCGTTTATATTATCATTATCCACGCCCAATAGCTGAGAGTGTTTTAATTCATTGCTGAATGAACGATGCGTAGATGCTAGGGTAGCTACTGTTTTTCAAAGTCTACCATTCTTCCAGAGCGCTCAAATGTATATATGAGCATCAATCTTGAATTTTAACATGTTTCGTTTAAAAGGACCGACAAGGAAGATGTTATTAATTTTTTATTTAATTTTTCCAGTATTCTTACATGTTTCCTTTTTGCTGGAGATAAGGAATGTAAAAATGTTCCGTACTTTTCGACTTTCCAAGCGCTTTCAGCCTCTTCAAAGGCCATTTTCAAGGATGTTATTTTTCCCGTGTTGTTATGTCCCCATGTTTGACTGTCATGTAATAATTTTAAGATTTTAGTATTTTTTGTTTTTTGAAAAGGAGATTTGTTAAAGCTGTCACGTGATGTGCGCGGCGGGTAGGTTGTGGGCGTCTGCCTATATATTTTTTTTAACTTTCAAAACTCCATTTCCACTGTTAAATAATCTAAGGTTGATGGGAGGAGAAAATTGTTCAATATATAGTGCCTGTCTTATAGCGAAGTGCCTTTGATATTGTGATTTTAATAGTATTTTTGTATTTTCAACCAAAGTTTTTCTTCAGTATTCTTGTAAGTTATGGTTTAGTAAATGTTTTGTTATTGCACTATTATCATTAGATAGGTGGCATGTAAGGAGTCTACCCAGAGAAATAGTAGTATGGCCAATATAGGTAATTGATTTATTACAAGAAACACAATCTTGTACATGGCATTGAAATTCATAAATTGAAATTCAACAATTAATAAAATCTTCCTTGTCGCTTGTTTTTAACGAATATATATATATATATATATATATATATATATATATATATATATATATATACACGTGAAAAAATCACAAGATCGCCAAGACCTACCGCGGCCTTTCGCACAACGGCTCGTCAGGGGCCCTGACGAGCCGTTGTGCGAAACCGCGGTAGGTCTTGGCGATCTTGTGATTTTTTCAAGTGTGCTTTTTCTCTACGTTACTTCCTCTTTGTTAATTCGATTTGGTTAGTTTGTATCGAGCACTTTTCTTTCTTTGTGGTTGGCTCCGTTTGAGGGTTTTTTTTTCTTTGCTGCGAGGTACTGTATGTATTGTCGGTACTCCGCGGTTTTCTTTTTTTTTCCCCCCTCTTGTCCAACGCTTTATAGCGACGGACAGTAACGGACTTAGATTCTGCCGGTTATTTGTGGTCCTCAAGGTTTGCTTTTGTAAAATTTTAGGATCTAGATACGTACAGAGTCAGTTTTATTATATATATATATATATATATATATATATATATATATATTGTAACTAAGTTGTAGAACTCGTAGGTTTTTTAACCTGTTGTTCATGCATTTACTTTTATAAAGAGTGGTCGATACAAATGTAGAGCGCTATACCGTAATAGTTGTTACAATGGTTTATAAATTCATAGTATCACTACGTAAAAAATTTCGTGTTTCGAAGCTAGGCTGCTTCTTCTTCAGTTGATTTATTTGATATGCGTATTTTCTAGTTAGAAAGACCGTTTATTTGTGCTGGATTTGTTTTTTTAGGTGTTAATGGGGTTGGTCTGTAATTTGAATTCTGTTGACCTTTTTAACGTCTTAGGGTTAAGTGTTTGTTGGTGGCTAAGTTCAGGATAGATTTTCCTATTTATCTTGTGTGGGTGTAGGCTGCTGGTTTAGGGGTTGGTAGGTGTTGTTTTGTTCTGGGGCTGGTTGCTTCTTACTTTAATTTTGGTTATTTTGTATTGGGGTATATATATATATATATATATATATATATATATATATATATATACCGGCTTTTCGCGCTCATGAGGAGAGAGAGAGATAATAGCGAGACAGCGTCGGCTCAATTCATTGTCTTTCCTACCTTACTATCAGTGATTAAAGTTCTTGCTGCTAGTTTGCTCTTTAACAGTGCCTTATTTTATTTTTTGTCATAATTATGCTGTCGTATAGTGTAGAATTTATATGTATATATCCTCTCTATATAGATAGTCATTCGCAAACAGATCTGTTTTACTGTATCACAGCTCATCAGTACGGTTAGACTCCGATTGCTTTTATAGGTGATTCTACCTCTGAGCTATGAGCGCTCGGTAGAAGAAGGCAGACTTTTTAGCTTGTATATTATCATTTTACACGCCCAATAGCAGAGAGTGTTCTAATTCATTGCTGAATGGACAATTCGTAAATGCTAGAGTAGCTACTGTTTTTCAAAGTCTACCATTCTTCGAGAGTGCTCAATCAGGGTGTGAGAGCGTATATATATATATTGTTATGACCGAAGAACCATAAAAAGATAACACAGACTCGTATATAAGGTACATTCTCGAGAAACGTAGTACAAATGTAAGCGTGGACTGGAGACTACTTTTTCTCGCAGGCGTCCTGACTCACTCATTCACTCACTCTGTGGCTACTACTCAGTGACTCCCACTCAGAGTTTGCAGCCAATTATAAGGTGTGGACGAGTCCATTTGTAAGTAGGTCCCGACAATATATATATATATATATATATATATATATATATAATACTCAGACAGACCTGTTTCGCTGTATCACAGGTCATCAGTACGGTTAGACTTCGATTGCTTTTAACCCAGGATTGAAACCCGAACGAATTGGCGTCAGTCGGCGATTCTAGCTCTGGGCTATGGGCGCTCGGTGGAAGAAGGCAGACTTTTTAGCGTGTATATTATCATTATACACGACCAATAGCCAGAGTGCTTTAAATTCATTACTGAATGAGTCTACTGGCATGATTATTTATGTAAATATTTTTGTTACGAAAATGTTGGAATAACGGCAGTATTCTTACCAGCGATGCCTAACAACATAGGGGAAGCTACCAATTAATTTGGTGCGTTTTAGACCGCTCGAACACGGATGATTCGTCGGCATTATCACGTCGCCAAGAATTTAATGTTGATCGATTCCTTTAAGATGATGGTGCAGATGACTAAATTCACCGCTAACGTTCAGGTTCAAAAACAAGAAGCTTCTATTTGCACCGAAACTTGTTCCCCGTCCTCCCACTTCTATCGCCGTTTGGCTTTGCAAGAGTTGGTTGGAGAGGAAGAGGTGAAAGAGAATAAAAGGAGATGAGAGTGCTGAATGCGTCAATTTTTTGAAAGTGGACCTCAATTTACCAGGAAGTGACCCACATACTTGACCTTATGACTTTTCTTTGCGGCACATATTGTTTTTCGTCACAGGTAGAACAACTCTGAGTTTCACGCATTTGCAATCTTCACGTGCTTAGTTTAAACAGACGGTTACATAATTTACATATATATATATATATATATAATATAATTATATAGTTATGTATCAATTTTACATTGCGACATGGAAATTTCTATGTTTCGAGATAGGTTCTCATCATCAGGCAATGTTGATGTGGTTGTGCAGATGATTTACATTTAAATGACAAAATCTTTTATTTCTTCCTACACAAAGAAGAAAAACCTAAAGAACAAGAAACATATGGTTTTAAAAGCAAAAAAAAAAAAAAAATAACAGCCCCATGTATTGAAAAGTTATGCGTCTTCGAAAATGATTTGTTGTGTTAACGTTCTTGTAACCTCTCTGAATATGGCACAACATTTCAAAAAAGGAGAAATGATTTCCAAGGCAAAGCAAAAGATTTTGTCATTTAAATGTAAATCATCTGCACAACCACATCAACATTGCCTGATGATGAGAACCTATCTCGAAACATAGAAATTTCCATGTCGCAATGTAAACATAGAAATTATTGGTTGATTGTTTTTTAGAGGCATATCAGCCTCTATATATTATTTGATGCCTAAATTCGTCTTACATTCTTACGGGTGCATGGCAACGTCGAGGGGAAAGTGAAAGAACGCAGAATGAATTATGCCAGCTTTTCAAGTAGGAGTAGGGATACCTGATTCATTTTTTACGGCTTATCAACCCTTTGCAGGTTATTTAAAGCCATGATTTTGTTTTAGATTGTAAGATTGAGAGGGGATGGGAGGGGATAATAATCATTTCCTAAGTCTCACTAATTAACCCATAGTTGGTGGGAGAAGTGTATTCATACCTAATCAGAATTTGATAAACAAGGATTTATGATGTGGACAAAAAGTGGGGGATCAATTCTATATTACAATCAATATATAAAATGATCCCTCACTTTGTAGCCAATGTATTTTCTATACATTTATACTCCAGAGAATGTAAATAAACCTAAAAGACATGCCTGTGTTATTATTATTTCATTGATTGATTGATTCGTTTTCTACAGCTTATCAACTGGCAAGAAATTGTAATGTGCATATAAAGTGGGGGATCAATTTTATATTTCTATCAATACATAAATTGATCTCTCAAGTCTTACTAGTCAGTTGTGAAGTAGGGAAAAAGTTCATCAATACATTTCCTAAGAATATTTGCCCTTAAGTGAATATAACGTAACTCAACTGGAATTGGATCTCGGCTCGCTGATTAACAATTCCGTGCCATTACACCATCCGCACATCCAAGTTTACAGAAACTTTGGTAATTGATTGATTCATTTTTCGACGGATTCTCAACTCTTTGCAAGTTAATTAAAATCAGAATTTTTTTAGAAAGTAAGTACTTTGGGATGAGGAGAGGGGAAAATAATAATGGGTTAATGAGACTGTCAGTTAAGTGCCATACGTGATACACGCTTTGGGCGATCATGTCTCGAAAGAGACATGACTGACTTGGCAGAATATTATCCCGCAGTAGTTTGACATTGCTTTTTGCGGTAGACTGGTTGCCAGCTACGGCTATAGAATCCAATTTATCCTATTATTTAACCCATAACTGAAGGGAAGAGACGAATTAATACCTTTCTCAATAGTATTTGTGCGTAAGTGAATGCAAGGAATTCAACTGAAATTCGAACTCGGCTCCTCAATTTGTCGTTCTGAGTCGATATCCACTGCACCACACTGCATATACTTAATGAGACAAGTCGTGCTAATTAACTGAAGAGGTGTATTAATACCATTCTCCAGGGTATTTTCACGTAAGTGAATATAACGAACCTAATTGGAATTTGAACCCCAGATCTTCTATTAACAATTTCGAACCCTTATCCATTGCACCAGCCGCACATACAAATTTACAGTAACTTCAGTGATCTTGCGAAAACCAGAGTTTCAAGGTGGTATGGCCGTAAACCAAAGCGGAACCAAGAACACTAACCATGGGTATAGAGTCAGTCGGTCAGTTAAGTGCCATACGTGATACACGCTTGGGCGATCATGTCTCGAAAGTGACATGACTGACTGGGGAGAAGATTATCCCACAGTAGGTTACCATTGCTTTCTGCGGTAGACTGGTTGCCGACCAAGGCTATAAAGCCCAATCTGTCCTGCTATTTAACCCATAACTGGAAGGAAGAGACGGATCAATACTTTTCCTAAGGGTATTTGCGCGTAAGTGAATACAATGGATTCAACTGGAATTCGAACTCGACTCCCCGGTGTCTCGTTCCGAGCCGATATCCACTGTACCACAACGCACCATACGATTTAATTACAATTTTCAGTACCTGATCTTCTTACAGAAATAATGTTTTTCAGTTCCTATTAATGTTAACTCAAAGTACAAAGTTTGAAGTGCCTGCATGTAAAATATTTCAAATAAAGATTTATATTTAATATATTTTTGATATTTTCAAAATCGGGTATGACATACCCATGGTTAGTAGCTTTAATCGATGATTAGTATTCCAGTTTGAGAAAAAAAAAACAATTTAAAAGACCACAAGTAACATTCTATTTCAAACTGCACAACTCCGCTTACAGAACCTGATATTACCAAGCTGACCCCCCCCCCCCCCGTCTAGGTACTCACCAGGCTTAACTTCGATAATTGTACGGTAACTAATATTTCAACGTGATATGGCCGGAATCCTGTATGCGCTGAAAATCATCCTTAGAAACCCTGGCTTTTTAAATTTGACTCCAATTGCAAACAATCGACTGACCGAGACCCGAGGCAGGCTGTATTCGCTCGTGTATAGAATTTTCATCCACCCTGTCTACTAAAGTCTGTTAAACTAGTTTGGTGTAGCACCACGAGGAAATTCATTAACGTCAGACGAGACGAGACGTGAAATTGACCAATTCTCTTTGTTAAACTTTTATAGCTTTTCTTGTCCTTGGCTTCCCAGAGGCAATGGATATCCGCCTCTATCGACTCTCATTCTTGCATTTGCGATAGAACCAATTAAACGTAATACAAAGTCTAAGTTTTCGCTAAATTTAAATAAACCTTTAATTGACGCTTACCAATTACAACTTGTAATTAATCTTTGCTGTTATATATTGTAAGACGACAACAGCGTCTGACATGAACTTCAAGAATCAGTCAGTCAGTTAAATGCCATACGTGATACACGCTTGGGCGATCATGTCTCGAAAGAGACATGACTGACTGGACAGAAGATTATCCCGCAGTAGGTTTCCATTGCTTTCTGCGGTAGAATGGTTGCCGACCAAGGCTATAGAATCCAATCTGTCCTGTTATTTAACCCATAACTGGAAGGAATAGACGGATTAATACCTTTCCCAAGGGTATTTGCGCGTAAGTGAATACAATGGATTCAACTGGAATTCGAACTCAGCTCCCCGGCTTCTCGTTCCGAGCCGATATCCACTGCACCACAACGCACATACTAAAAGAATAAGTCTGGTGAAATTAACAAATGTAGCAAAAAATGGTTGGAGGTTTCTAAGTCTTACATTTTTTTTTATCATTTAACCCCAAGTAGCGGATTAAATTCACTAAGACGCAAGAGGTTTACTGAGTTTGAGAGAATACGAGAAAAAATAAAACAAAGGGAACAATAAAAGAACGGAAATTAAGAAGACATAGGATAAAAATTGATATTGCAGTTAAATTATCGAAGGTCAAAAGAAATGCGCGAGAGAAAAACAGCATAGAAGTTACGGTTATATCAATTCATATCCATTGTAAAATGATGAGACCTTACCGCCAATCCAGTACTGCACTTGAAATTTGTAATGTTAACTCTAGGTATCAATTGGTAAATCTTATAAGAACGATTATCACGTAAACAATAACTGAAATGGCACAGGGAAAGGGACTAATGCTGAGGTGCAGGGTCAGGATCAGTTACGATATATATATATATATATATATATATATATATATATATATATTAAAAAAGGATTAGTTTCTGAAAGGTCTTTTTCTGTTGCTGAGGTGATGTGTCGTTCCCCGTGGGGATCTTCATATCGAAATGGCCATTCAACATCTTTGAATTAATCCTTTTTTAATATATATTTGCTCTGTAATATTTTATTACATGGAGCTCTCTTCCTGTATCATTTTTTAATATTAAAATAAACTTTTAATATTAATTAGGATCGGGTTTTTTGGAATTTACCTTCCTGCTTTTTTCCCTTGGATTGAAGTATCTGAATTAAAAAAAAAAATATATATATATATATATATATATATATATATATATATATATATATTGTCATCCGCAGATGGATCTGTTTCGCCATATCACAGCTCATCAGTACGGTTAGACTCCGATTGCTTTTTTACCCAGGATTGAAGCCCGACCGAAATGGTGTCACTCGGCTACTCTACCCCTGGGCTATTGGCGTTCGGTGGAAGTAGGCAGACTTTTTAGCGCATATCATTATACGCGCCCAATAGCTAGAGCTCTCTCTCTCTCTCTCTCTCTATATATATATATATATATATATATATATATGATGCCAATCTCGTAGTAACACATAAAAATTTATAACGTTTAGTTACGAACAATGAAAGCTCATCAGAACAATTAGCATGAAAATATTCTGAACAGTTGCCATGAAAGTATTTATAGAAAAGGCACAAAAGAAGCAACATTACAGTGTCAGATAAGTAACTGGAGCTTAGTCGCCAGATCAGAACTTATAATATTGCTGATTCTTCACACAGCTTTGGATATTTCTGAAGACATCTTCAAAATCGCCTCAATGTATAAGTTGAATAAGTCCGGTGAGAAGACACATCCTTGTCTTACGCCCTTTTCTTCACATTCTGTGTCTGTACTATCAGCAGATCTTACACTGTTAAGATTGTACTCGGCAATAATGAATCCTGGTAAGACGTCTAATTCTCTCAGAATCGCCTCAAAGTAGAAGTTGAATAAGTCCGGTGAGAAGACACATCCTTGTCTTACGCCCTTTTCATCCTCCGCATTTTGTATATTTATTGAATTCATTTTCTATCCCTACGCTGGCGGTTTGCTACTATTACAAACAAGAAATGTAACTCTCCATTGCAAAGAGGTCATGTTTACATCCAAATGTCTTCAGAAATATCCAAAGCTGTGTAAAGAATCAGCAATATTATAAGTTCTGATCTGGCGACTAAGCTCCAGTTACTTATCTGACACTGTAAAGTTGCTTCTTTTGTGCCTTTTCTATAAATACTTTCATGGCAACTGTTCAGAATATTTTCATGCTAATTGTTCTGATGAGCTTTCATTGTTCGTAACTAGACTTTATAATCCGCATTTTGGTTCGTTCCTATTTTAATAAAAATTCATTCAGTCTTCTTGCAATTGATGTTAGTCCTTTCTTCTCGCTTTCTTTCACTAGTTTTTGTTCTTGCAGTTTCCCTTCTGTGTGAGTACCACCTGCACATCTTACATTATTTAAATTGTACTCGCCAATAATAAACCCTGGTAAGACGTCTAATACTCAGAATCGCCTCAATGTAGGAGTTGAATATGTCCGGTGAGAAGACACAACCTTGTCTTACGCCCTTTTCTTCACATTCTGTGATTGTACCATCAGCACATCTTATATTGTTAAGATTGCACTCGCCAATAATGAATCCTGGTAAGACGTCTAATTCTCTCAGAATCGCCACATTGTATAAGTTGAATGTCCGGTGAGAAGACACATCCTTGTCTTACGCCCTTTTCTTCACATTCTGTGTCTGTACCATCAGCACATCTTATATTGTTAAGATTGTACTCGCCAATAATGAATCCTTGTAAGACGTCTAATTCTCTCAAAACGACCCAAAATACGGATTATAATTTAGAGATAGCAAAATCAAACAAGTACAAGAATTTATATATCTGGGTTGGGTTCTAACAGGGGACGAAAAGTGTGACACTGAATTCCGAAGTTGCTTTGGGATAGCAAAATATTCTTTCCAAAAGCTAAGTAAACTATTAAAAAACAGAAATATTTCGTTAGAAACAAAGAAAAAAGTCTTAAACTGTTAAGTAATATCAGTCCGCCTATATATCAATGAAAGCTGGATAATCTGTTCACAGAAGAAGAAGAGACAGGAAATTGTGGAGAGCTATAACCGTCAACGTCCTAAGCAGACACGGCACACAGAAGAAGAATAATAGCTGGAGTAAACAGATATCGAAACAAAGTTTAGGAGATATAGCAAAAAGACAAAATTTATTAAGAGCGACAAAAAACAGGAAATCGTGGAGAGCCATAATCTTTAACGTCCTGAATAGACACCGCACATTGAAAAAAGAAGTAGAAGAGGAAAAATAGTAGGAGTAAATAGATGTCGAAACAAGGTTTAGGAAAGAAAACAAAAGGACAAAATTTACTAAGAACTCGAAAGGACAGGAAACTGTGAAGAGCCATAATCGTTAACATTTTAAATAGACACGGCACACTGAAGAAGAAGAAGAGGAAGAAGAAGAAGAGTAGGAGTAAATAGATGTCGAAACAAGGTTTAGAATAGATAAGAAAAAGACAAAATTTATTAAGCGCTACAAAAGACAGGAAATCGTGGAGAGCCATAATCATCAATCTCCTGTATAGACACGGCACATAAAAGAAGAAGGAGAAGAAGAAGAAAAAGAAGAATAGCTGGAGTAAATAGATGTCGAAACAAAGTTTAGGAGAGATAGCAAAAAGACAAAATTTATTAAGCGCTACAAAAGACAGGAAATCGTGGAGAGCCGTAATTATCAATCTCCTGTATAGACACGGCACATAAAAGAAGAAGAAGAAGAAAAAGAAGAATAGCTGGAGTAAATAGATGTCGAAACAAAGTTTAGGAGAGATAGCAAAAAGACAAAATTTATTAAGAGCTGCAAAAGACAGGAAATCGTGGAGAGCTATAATCGTCAACATCCTGAATAGACATTGCACATTGAAGAAAAAGAAGAAGAAGAATAGCTGGAGTAAATAGATGTCGAAACAAGATTTAGAAGAGATAGCAAAAAGACAAAATTTATTGAGCTACCAATGATAGGAAATCGTGGAGAGCCATGATCACCGGCGCCTTGAAGGGACACGGCACATAGAAGGAATCTCAATTGGATGCGCCAATAACCAACGGGTTTTGCCAACCATTTTGTGCGAACGTCAACAGATAAGCAAGAGAACTCGTCGACGTAGAACATTGAATTTGCGAACGGGCATAAATAAATGCATTTATAATGTAACTGCCCGCGGTATTTGACAACGGAAAACCTTCTGCGGTTTCTTTAATAACATTATTCTATATTCGGGGAATGTAACCACAATGGCGATACCCTTGTAAAGAGGATAATGTTTTCTTTCTTTCCACACCTGTAATCAACAGATCATTAGTTTTCTGTTTGCATCTGGTTTCGCTTATGTGGATATTTCTGTTTCTATTTTTTTCCTTTTTTTTTTTCATCTTTCTATCCGATCAGCCTACATAGCGAAAAGTAAATCGGATTTGGCCTAATTTTGTCCCGTTTTAAAACAGTGGCCGGTTGAAGAATTCTTTTCATTCCCATGCGGAAAGATTGGACTTTAAAAGAAGAGAATTATTGTCGCTAAGAAAATGTCATTACGCTAATTAATTCTTTCTAAATCCAATTTTGAGGTTTTAAAAATGTTTACACTATGCCGAATAGATCGCAGATGCGTTGTTAGCGAAACATATCAATCGAATTCTGAGTTTCAAGCAAGCCGGACTGATTGCGAAGAAGAGAATTTAACTCATCTGACTCCCCGAGCGAATAATGCTACGGAAATATTTCTGAATATTAATGAATTTGAAATTAAAAAAATATATATACGATGATCAGGAATATTGTCATCGATGTTGGATGGTTTGTTTTATGGCATATCTACCTCGGCGGGTCATTTATTGCCAACTAAATGTTTTTATTTATTTATTGCTGGTAATACCTTTTTCTTTCAACAATTTATTGCTATTTTTATATGTCTAGTAATACTTTTTTCTTTTCGATTATCAAGATTCATTGGGATTTGTTTTTTTAAGGGCAGGGTCCCCAAGTCCTACGCTGTTATTTAACCCATAACTGGAGGGAAGGGACGGATTAAGGGTACCAGTGCTTAAGTGAATGCAGGGTATTCAACTGGAATTCGAACTCGGCTCACCGATTTCTCTTTCCGAGCCGATATCCATTGCACCACAACGCACATCTGTCAGTTAAAGCACCTGGTATTCCCAAGCGGTCACCCATCTAAGTACTGACCAGGCTCAACCTTGCTTAACTTCGGTGATCGAGCGAAAACCGGTGTATTCAACGTGATATGGCCGTAAGCTGTCATCGATGTCAAACTGGATTTGAAATGACTTTTGAGAGGCAGGAATATTTCGCTGGCAACAAAGAAAAGAGTACTACAGTGTTTAGTGGTAACTCTTATATGGAAGCATATAGAAGACTATCTCTTCAAAGATGAAGAGGAGACTTGAAGCAACAAAAATGGTTCTACAGAAGGATACTGATGACACAGTGGACTGAACAAGTGAGTAAAGACGAAATTTTGGAAAAAAAATCAAAATAAAAGGAAATTTATACTTAACATCAGGAAGAGACAGCTGAAGTTTCTAAGACACGTAATCATGAAAGACGGCGTGGAGAATCTGACACTCACAGGGCGGATAGAGAAAAAAGAGATAGTGAAAATACATTCCTTAACATAACTTAATGGGCTTAAGCTAATAGATGGTAGAGCAGGGTTTTAGAGATATAACAAGACAAAATGTATTAGAAACTAGAAGAGACAGGAAGGTGTGGAAAGCCATTATCAAAGATGAATTTTATTTTAATTTTAACTTTATATATAAAGTGTTTTATGTATCTAGAGTTATAGGAATGTTTTATTTTCCAAACACCATTAAAATAAAAGTAAAATTAAAATTTATCCTTGATAATGACTAAATGTATAGCTGAAAACGGTTGGATCAATTATTCGGACGATATTTATATAATTTATCTACTGAAAAGAAAAAAATATTTATATATAAGATCACATGAAAAAATATATAAAAATCTTAACCAAAGCATCTTGTCTGTCATTTTTTATGAAACCTGCATAAAAGAAGTATTGCTGTCTAAATACACAATTTTAATATATATATATATATATATATATAATTATTAATTAAAAGTACATTGAGATACGGAAATTTAAATGTAAATCATTTTCACAACCAATATCCAACATAGCATCAAGACGAAATTCTATCTCGAAACATAGAAATTTCCGTGTTGCAATATACTTTTAATTCATAATTTTATGATTATATTATGCCTTGCAATAGTTATTGTACTGAGTACTTTTTATAAAAAAGTAAATGCCACGGAACTCAAAATCGTAAAACCTTGGGTTCTCTTTACCCGGATATATATATATATATATATATAGGTGCGTGGCCGTGTGGTTAGAATGTTTGCTTTCTGACCAATGTTTGCTTTCTGACCATAGACGATTTGTCAGGAAGGTGACATCTTGATATTATCAATCTGGAGGAGGGGATTCGAGTGTGTGGAACATTGTGAGTGAAATTGTGTAGAAGGTTCTATTTGAGGAGCCGTCGATGGTTAGATTAGCTCGATGCCACAAGTCATCGTGACCGAGGGTTTGAGCGTCCTGGCCTTGTTCAGTCTGTTGTTCACGCTAGATAACGCGCTCTCTCCCAGAAATTAAAACTAAGGTCTGCTCAGCATAGTTGCAGGCTCTCGGGGTTTTGTATAAACACAAGTCTGCAATGGCGTAGATATCTTCTATTACGAGTGGCTATCCATTATATATATATATATATATATATATATATATATATATATTTATATATATTATTTTGCCTTGTCCTTTTCCTTAATTCCCTTAAAATTAAAGCCAACGAGAACCCTTGATAAGAGTTGGCCGAAAGGTTCCTCGGGTTTAAATAATATGATATATATATATATATATATATATATATATATATATATATATATATATTAAATAAAAATGAAACATGTAGGTTAAATCCTCAAAACGAGATCCTATTAATATTAATTTTATTAATATTAAAAATGATCCAGGTGGTGGTCTCCATGTAAATAGTATTATCTGTTTACAAAACCAATTTTTTTTTAACTTCCTGTGTATGGATATGTTTTTGGGCTCCTTCCGGCATGTGAATTGTTGTACCATATTTGAAATAAAAACAATTATTTTTGATCGTTGTTGAAGTATCGAGATTTTCTCGCTAAAATAGCTATTCAACGTATGTAGAATTCGACATTTTTTATATTATTTATTTAGAAATTATAACATACATATGTTATAATATCACTACAAAAGTAGATCTTTTGTTTCGACACAACTTGTAAGTTATCAAGTGATGAGGTTTATTTGATAAGACACAAGTAGCGTCGAAACAAAAGATCTACTTTTGTAGTGATATCATAACATATTGATGTTTAATTTCTAAATAAATATTATTAGCTCTACTTTGTATTGAGCACTTTTTTAAGAATAGTGTTTCTTTGGATACGGATTATTATTCCATCCACACCCACCCTATACATACTTGTGTATACATACATGCATACATACATACATACATACATACATACATATATATATATATATATATATTGTTTAATTATTTAGTTTTTGGTCATAATAAAATTAGACTAGTACACAGTTGTATTAAAAAATGTTCAGTACAATTATATTGTAGAACTTTTGAATATTCTATATTTTTAAACGCGTTATGTATATATATATATATATATATATAGAGAGAGAGAGAGAGAGATAATGAAGAGACCGAGATAGATAGATAGATAGATATAGATAGATAGATAGATAGATAGATAATAGAGACGAATAGATAGATAGATAGATAGATAGATAGATAATGAGACGAATAGATAGATAGATAGATAGATAGATAGATAATGAGACGAACAGAACGATAGATAGATAGATAGATAGATAGATACAGATGACAGAACGAGATAGATAGATAGATAGATAGATAGATAGATAGATAATGAGACGAACAGAACGAGATAGATAGATAGATAGATAGATAGATAGATAGATAATGAGACGAACAGAACGAGATAGATAGATAGATAGATAGATAGATAGATAGATAATGAGACGAACAGAACGAGATAGATAGATAGATAGATAGATAGATAGATAGATAGATAATGAGACGAACAGAACGAGATAGATAGATAGATAGATAGATAGATAGATAATGAGACGAACAGAACGAGATATGATAGATAGATAGATAGATAGATAATGAGACGAACAGAACGAGATAGATAGATAGATAGATAGATAGATAGATAGATAATGAGACGAACAGAACGAGATAGATAGATAGATAGATAGATAGATAGATAATGAGACGAACAGAACGAGATAGATAGATAGATAGATAGATAGATAGATAGATAATGAGACGAACAGAACGAGATAGATAGATAGATAGATAGATAGATAGATAGATAGATAGATAATGAGACGAACAGAACGAGATAGATAGATAGATAGATAGATAGATAATGAGACGAACAGAACGAGATAGATAGATAGATAGATAGATACGAACAAACCGAGATAGATAGACTGACAGACAGATAGATAGATAGATAGATAGATAGATAATGAGACGAACAGAACTAGATAGATAGATAGATAGATAGATAGATAGATAGATAGATAATGAGACGAACAGAACTAGATAGATAGATAGATAGATAGATAGATAGATAATGAGACGAACAGAACTAGATAGATAGATAGATAGATAGATAGATAGATAGATAATGAGACGAACAGAACTAGATAGATAGATAGATAGATAGATAATGAGACGAACAGAACTAGATAGATAGATAGATAGATAGATAATGAGACGAACAGAACTAGATAGATAGATAGATAGATAGATAATGAGACGAACAGAACTAGATAGATAGATAGATAGATAGATAATGAGACGAACAGAACTAGATAGATAGATAGATAGATAGATAATGAGACGAACAGAACTAGATAGATAGATAGATAGATAGATAATGAGACGAACAGAACTAGATAGATAGATAGATAGATAGATAATGAGACGAACAGAACTAGATAGATAGATAGATAGATAATGAGACGAACAGAACTAGATAGATAGATAGATAGATAATGAGACGAACAGAACTAGATAGATAGATAGATAGATAATGAGACGAACAGAACTAGATAGATAGATAGATAGATCTGAACAGACTGAGATAGATAGATAGATAGATAGATAGATAGATAGATAGATCTGAACAGACTGAGATAGATAGATAGATAGATAGATCTGAACAGACTGAGATAGATAGATAGATAGATAGATCTGAACAGACTGAGATAGATAGATAGATAGATAGATCTGAACAGACTGAGATAGATAGATAGATAGATAGATCTGAACAGACTGAGATAGATAGATAGATAGATAGATCTGAACAGACTGAGATAGATAGATAGATAGATAGATCTGAACAGACTGAGATAGATAGATAGATAGTTGGATGAGCTGTAACAACCATTCCGATATATGTCGAGTCTGGTATAAAACGAGAGGCAACAAATTAGAAGTGAAACAAAATAGTTTTGTCTTTTTTCTAACAAAATGACTTTGGTTGTCCTGGTCGAACCCACAAACTAATCCATTGATTGGGTAAAATGACTTAAAGCTATTGCAATTCACACACTTCAAGATTTTTCCAGCCAATCATCTTCCGATGTGAATAAATAGAGAAAATAATAGCTGATATGATTTAGATGCAAGCTAATGGAAAAATATGATTGGTTTTTATATTTCTACGATTCATATAAGCAGCAATTTGAATGATAATTCCAACTAAATTGTCTTTTAACTGAGCTTGAAAACTTCTTAGTCGTTAGACCAGAAAAAAACTGTCAGATGATAAAATGAATCTAATAATTGCGAAACTGTTCATACCTTGTATAATGTAATAACTCTATGTAGAAGCCTTATTTGACTTATTAAGTTTTTAGTACTAAAAGACGTTTATTTAATTGTGATTGATGGTTACAAGCGAGAGGGAAGATGGGTTGTGCTCATTTTATTATCATATTTTTTCAACATGATTTTAATATTAGCAACAATTTAAATGTTTTTCATAAACCTTTGAAAATAATCATTGTTTTGTAGTTGGTAATGGACGCGAGGCTACACGGCTGTATCAGATTACGTTTCCAGACCGAAAGCAGCCGAGTCATCAAAACTTTGCTGATGTTTATTAATTGTAACACCTGTAAAAAAATATTTATGAGGCAGACTAAAAAGGTTTTGTAATATAGGTTGTTTTTTTTGTTTTATAGTCACTTTAACCCAGGCAAGGCAGAAATACGACTGGCACGGCACGGGGAGGGGGGATTACAGTGAGAGAATGAAAAATAAGGATGCCGAAGAAAAGATAAGAGATAGATTGGAATCTAGATAAAAGATGGCAATTGAAGATTATAGCGATCAAGAAAGGAAGCGAAGGGAAGTGAGTGCCACAAATAGGAAGTGCGAGAAAAGAAACTATTAGAGTAGAAGAGACAGTAACATTCAACTATTTGGACCGCAAAAGAGTGGGTACCTTGATGCCAATTTAGTATCACGAGTAAATACAGGTTGTAGAGAAACAAGTTAGTTAGAGCAGTTTTCATAAAAATACTTGTAGAAAAGATAGAGGGAAGCCATATCACGTCGGCGAGAAAGTGACTGAGGGCCGGCTACTAAGTCAGAATCGATTATCTTACCTCACTTATTTTCTCAACGACCTGTTTTTATAGAAATATTTCGTGGCATTTTCTCTGACAAGATTTTCCTCCCGAATACCCCCAATGCATGAATTTAATCGTGCTACTAGACTGGCATCTGGGCCCCATCTGTTTACTGTTGAAATAGCTAAATACAACAGCGCTCTTCTACACCAACAGTTTCTTTTCTCGGACTTCCTCCCTTTAATTGCTTCCCTGATAACGGAAAATTTCACAAATTTAAATGTAACGTCAATCGCTATCTTCCTGAATCTCACTTTCATTCCCTGTAGCTTCCGCCTTGCTTGAAGTGAAATGATTAAAAAATATATACATATAAACTTTTATCATTTTCACTCAAGCCGAATAGAAATATTCAATGCATCCAACGAAAATATCATTTTGTTGTGAATTTTACATTGTATATATACATATATATATATGTGTGTGTGTGTGTGTGTGTGTGTGTGTGTGTGTGTGTGTGTGTGTGTGTCAGAATTGGAATGAAGGGAGAGGATATTAAGCAATGTCAGCATTAGTTATTGTTAACTAATGAAGAGTTATCTGCTCTTGGATGTTCTCGCTGCTTTTGCCATTATCGCAAACCTAATTTACCGCCATTGACGCTGCGTTTTTACGTATGCTCATCAAGAGAGCAAGAAAGCCCCTGCTCTTTCTCTCCCTAAAAGAGAACCAAAGAAATAAAAAGGGAGGAATTGAAATAAATGGATAGACAGTGTGTGTGTGTGTGTGTGTGTGTGTGAGAGAGAGAGAGAGAGAGAGAGAGGAGAGAGGGACAGGGAGAGAGAGATAGAGAGGGAGAGAGTCAAAACGAAGAGAAGTAATAAAACATATAGAACGAGAAAGCTGGAGACAAAGAAAGGAAAAAAAAGAAAGAGAAAGAGAGAGAGAGAGAGAGAGATAGGGGCAGAGAAAGTGAAACAAAGGTACAGGGAGAGAAAGAGAGAGAACGTACAGAACGAAAAAGGTAACAAGAAAGCGATACTTAAAGAAAGAAAGAGAGAGAGAGGGGTTGTAGAAAGATAATGTTCAAAAGAGACGCACAGAGATACAGAGAGAGAGAGAGAGAGAGAGAGAGAGAGAGAGAGAAATATAGCAAAGTATGCGAGCGTGCGTGTGAGTGTAAGAGAGAGTGAGAGAGTGAATAAACATTGAAAGAAAAAGAGCAAAAGATGAAGCGGGAAGAATCAAAGGATAGATAGATAGATAGATAGATAGATAGATAGATAGATAGAAGCAGTGTGATAGATAGATAGATAGATAGATAGAAGCAGGCAGATAGATAGATAGATAGATAGATAGATAGATAGAAGCAGGGATAGATAGATAGATAGATAGATAGATAGATAGAAGCAGTGTGATAGATAGATAGATAGATAGATAGATAGAAGCAGTGTGATAGATAGATAGATAGATAGATAGATAGATAGATAGAAGCAGTGTGATAGATAGATAGATAGATAGATAGAAGAAAGGATAGATAGATAGATAGATAGATAGATAGATAGAAGGGAGGGATAGATAGATAGATAGATAGATAGATAGTGTGATAGATAGATAGAAGCAGTGATAGATAGATAGATAGATAGAAGCAGTGTGATAGATAGATAGATAGATAGATAGATAGATAGAAGCAGGGATAGATAGATAGATAGATAGATAGAAGTAGTGATAGATAGATAGAAGTAGGATAGATAGATAGAAGTAGTGTGATAGATAGATAGAAGTAGTGTGATAGATAGATAGATAGATAGATAGATAGATAGAAGCAGTGTGATAGATAGATAGATAGATAGATAGAAGCAGTGTGATAGATAGATAGATAGATAGAAGTGTGTGATAGATAGATAGATAGATAGAAGCAGTATGATAGATAGATAGATAGATAGATAGATAGATAGAAGCAGTATGATAGATAGATAGATAGATAGATAGATAGATAGAAGCAGTAAGGAGGGATAGATAGAAGCAGTAAGTGATAGATAGATAGATAGATAGAAAGAAAGATAGATAGATAGATAGATAGATAGATAGATAGATAGATAGATAGAAGCAGTATGATAGATAGATAGATAGATAGATAGATAGAAGCATTGTGATAGATAGATAGAAGTATTGTGATAGATAGATAGAAGCATTGTGATAGATAGATAGATAGATAGATAGATAGAAGCATTGTGATAGATATATGGACAGACAGAAGCATTGTGACAGACAGACAGACAGACAGACAGAAGCACAGACAGACAGACAGACAGACAGGCACACAGACAGACAGACAGACAGACAGACAGAAGACAGACAGACAGACAGACAGACAGACAGACAGAAGCACTGTGGACAGACAGACAGACAGACAGAAGCATTGTGGACAGACAGACAGACAGACAGCTATCATGGACAGACAGACAGAAATACCAGACAGACAGACAGACAGACAGACAGACAGAAGCACAGACAGACATACAGACAGACAGAAGCCATTGTGATAGATATATAGATAGATAGAAGCATTGTGATAGATAGATAGATAGATAGAAGACAGATAGATAGATAGATAGATAGATAGAAGCATTGTGATAGATAGATAGATAGATAGATAGAAGACAGATAGATAGATAGATAGATAGAAGCATTGTGATAGATAGATAGATAGATAGATAGAAGCATTGTGATAGATAGATAGATAGATAGATAGAAGCATTGTGATAGATAGATATATAGATAGATAGATAGATAGATAGAAGCATTGTGATAGATAGATAGATAGATAGATAGATAGGTAGATAGAAGCAGTGTGATAGATAGATAGATAGAAGCAGTGTGATAGATAGATAGATAGATAGATATAGAAGCAGTATGATAGATAGATAGATAGATAGATAGATAGATAGATAGATAGAAGCAGTGTGATAGATAGATAGATAGATAGATAGAAGCAAGTGCTGATAGATAGATAGATAGATAGATAGAAGCAGTGTGATAGATAGATAGATAGATAGATAGATAGATAGATAGATAGAAGCAGTATGATAGATAGATAGATAGATAGAAGCAGTATGATAGATAGATAGATAGAAGCAGTATGATAGATAGATAGATAGATAGATAGAAGCAGTATGATAGATAGATAGATAGATAGATAGATAGATAGATAGAAGCAGTATGATAGATAGATAGATAGATAGATAGATAGATAGATAGAAACAGTATGATAGATAGATAGATAGATAGAAGCAGTATGATAGATAGATAGATAGATAGAAGCAGTATGATAGATAGATAGATAGATAGATAGAAGCAGTATGATAGATAGATAGATAGATAGATAGCAGCAGTGTGATAGATAGATAGATAGATAGATAGATAGATAGATAGATAGATAGATAGATAGATAGATAGCAGCAGTGTGATAGATAGATAGATAGATAGATAGATAAATGATAGATAGATAGATAGATAGATAGAAGCAGTGTGATAGATAGATAGATAGATAGATAGATAGATAGATAGAAGCAGTGTGATAGATAGATAGATAGATAGAAGCAGTGTGATAGATAGATAGATAGATAGATAGATAGATAGATAGAAGCAGTGTGATAGATAGATAGATAGATAGAAGCAGTGTGATAGATAGATAGATAGATAGATAGAAGCAGTGTGATAGATAGATAGATAGATAGATAGATAGATAGAAACGATATGATAGATAGATAGATAGATAGATAGATAGATAGATAGAAGCAGTATGATAGATAGATAGATAGATAGATAGATAGATAAACAGTATGATAGATAGATAGATAGATAGATAGATAGAAGCAGTATGATAGATAGATAGATAGATAGAAGCAGTATGATAGATAGATAGATAGATAGAAGCAGTATGATAGATAGATAGATAGATAGATAGATAGATAGATAGAAACAGTATGATAGATAGATAGATAGATAGATAGAAGCAGTATGATAGATAGATAGATAGATAGATAGATAGATAGATAGATAGATAGAAGCAGTATGATAGATAGATAGATAGATAGATAGAAGCAGTATGATAGATAGATAGATAGATAGATAGATAGAAGCAGTATGATAGATAGATAGATAGATAGATAGATAGATAGAAGCAAGTATGATAGATAGATAGATAGATAGATAGATAGATAGATAGATAGAACAATTTGTCCTTTCTCATTAAAACTATTTTCCAAAATTCATATCACGTGTAAAATTATGATTCTTGCTTCTTCTCTGTTATTAGTGATGAGTCAGTCAGTTAAGTACCATACGTGATACACGCTTGGACGATCATGTCTCGAAAGAGAAATGACTGACTAGGAAGAAGATTATCCCGCAGTAGGTTGCTGTTGCTTTCTGCGGTAGACTGGTTGACAGCCAAGGCTATAGAACACAACCTGTCCTGTTATTTAACCCATAAGTGGAGGGAAGAGATGCATCTATACCTTTCCCAAGGGTATTTGCGCTTAAGTGAATGCAATGAATTCAACTGGAATTCGAACTTGGCTCCACCGGTTTCTTGTTCGAAGCCGATATCCGCTGCACAACACCACACATCCATTAGTGGAGAGACAATTTCTTATTTCGTCAGGGAAATAGACTCAATATTGGTTTTAAAAAATTGGCGATATGACAAACTTGAAAATTCAGAAAATTATCGATAACATTTTTGGGGATTGTTATTAACAGGATCTTTTAGACTTATATTTACCCCCAGACTATATTCTAATGTTTTTATACTCTTGTTCACCCAGGTCAAGACTTGGGAGCCACTCAAGACAGAGGGTTACCGAATTAAGTGCGTAAAAAAAGGAAGTCAGTCAGTAAGCTAAGTTCCATGCGCGATGGGTATAGAGTCAGTCGGTCAGTTAAGTGCCATACGTGATACACGCTTGGGCGATTATGTCTCGAAAGAGACATGACTGACTGGGCAGAAGATTATCCCACAGTAGGTTTCCATTGCTTTCTGCGGTAGACTGGTTGCCGACCAAGGCTATAGAACCCAATCTGTCCTGTTATTTGATTCATAACAAGAGGGAGAAGAGATGTATTCTATTATTATGTAATAATTAGTGGTGATCAGTTTATTACTTAATAACAATAGAAAACCGATCCCCCACTTTATGACCAGCAGTCAATCATGATTCCAACTATTATATTCAGTCAGTCAGTTAAGTGCCATACGTGATACACGCTTGGGCGATCATGTCTCAAAGGAGACATGACTGACTGGGCAGAAGATTATCCCGCAGTAGGTTGCCATTGCTTTCTGCGGTAGACTGGTTGCCGACCAAGGCTATATAACCCAATCTGTCCTGTTATTTAACCCATAACTGGAAGGAATAGACGGATTAATAACTTTCCCAAGGGTATTTGCGCGTAAGTGAATGCAAGGAATTCAACTGGAATTCGAACTCGGTTCCCCGATTTCTCGTTCCGAGCCGATATCCACTGGTGCCACAACGCACATCCAAAGGATTAAGTAAGAAGTGCATATTTTGAGGATATGGAGGTTGAAATAGCGTTTGGCCAGAAATTCCAGTGATTGGGGAAGCATCCTCTCGGGAGTCTATTCCACTAAGTAACAGTTATCGAGAAGCTATCTAAGTGGGACTACGATCTTGTTAGGAATGAGGACATGTTGTTTCTGCGTAAGTGGCATGGATAGCCTTATCTGTGAAGTACTATGGAGAAATCAACTTGAGTGAACATTTACCATGGAAAATAGCGTTTCTTCTGTGGGAGTAAAAGAGGATTTCTCCTATTTGGGAAGAAAAATATAGACACTAGACGGGAATGAGTAGCAGGATAAAGGGGAGGAATCGAAAGAAAAAGCCCCCTACCCTGTTGTGCAAATAGAAAGCAACCGATAGCTGCCCCCCCCCACCACCAAAAAAAAAAGGAAAGAAAAAAATGAATTCGGTTGAGTTTATTTTGTTTTACGGATTGTCATTTCATAACCCTCAATGGGTCATTTAATGCCGACAAGATTTTTAGGATATATTTGTATCAAGACAATATGAATTCTTTGTAAGAAATCAGTTTGTAGATCAGGAATGTTTTCTTTTCTTTTATGGCATATCAGCATCAATGGGTCATTTAATGCCGACAAGATTTTTACAATCGATTCGTATGAGTAGAATACGTATTTCTTGAGAAATCTGTTTGTAGATCAGGATTGGTTGATTTTGTTTTATGACATATCACCTTCAGTGAGCCAATTGGTTATTTAATGTCGACAAGATTTTTAAAATAAATTCGTATAAAATATATATATTCTTTGTAAAAAAAAAGTCAGTTTGTAAGCGATCAGGTTTCATTTATGTATTTTTATAAAGTGGGTTTTTAGAAAGTTTGTCTTCATTGATGTATTCTTTTCAGATACACAGTTTGTATAAATTGGTTTTATTGATATTTCTGCTTTTTCGAGGGATTCAGACATGTTTATATTATAAATGTTTTTTCTCTTAAGAGAACAACGTCTAAACACTCGGTTTAATTTGGTTTATTTTACGGCATATCAACACCTCTATGGGTTATTTAATGCTGATTTTTAGGATAGGTTTGTATGAAAAAAATATGTATTCTTCGTTAGAAATCACTATGTATATCAAGTTTCAATGACATATTTTTGCATTTGGGTGTTAACTATTTTTCCATAGCTGAGGCACTAACAGGTGGTACCACCCCGGGTCAGGACGGACCTGGGAACAACAGCAAGTAGGATGTGGTTCCTTGTTCCTCAAAACCTCACGATCAGAAACCTTGTTGCTAGCTGCAGTCTATCGTCATGCACAGGACAGAAGAATTCGTATTTTATTAAAAAAACCAATGAAATTACAGAAGCGTATGATGAGTAATGTATATGTTTGTCTTTTGTGCCACGGGTTTTTAAAACGAGTAGACATTACGAAACAATCATCGCCAAGTAGGACGATATTTTCTGTAAAAATCAGGCGAATAAATTGCCGTCGGCTTTGCTTGAACGGATTTCCTGTTCATACGCTGGCGTCAGCCGATTGCCCCTCCAGCGTCTAATGACACTGACCTCAGCGCCACATCTAATCCTTAGCTGCCTATAATTTTCACTTACAAAGACGAGTGCAGTTTTGTTTGAATATAGCAATTATTAATAGCTATTAATTTGCCGAACACGCAGAAACTGTTTTTTCACTAATCTCTGTGATCATGGCATAATCTGGGAAGTTGATTATATATATAGCCCAGAGGTAGAATCGCCGACTAATGCCAATTCGGTCGGGTTTCAATCCTGGATGAAAAGCAATCGGATGTCTAACCGTACTGATGAGCTGTAATACAGCTGTCTGCAGATGATATATATATATTTTTTTTAATCATATCACCCCAAGCAAGGCGATAACGCCACTGATGCGCAGGGGGCTACGTAAGGGTAAAAAGAATGGAAAAGAGAAAGCCGGAAACCACATCCTAAACAGGGAACAAGGGATGAGTCTTTTCACCTGTTCAATAGACGTGGGTGGAGTGTGAACCGGGCGATAGTTTAGTCTATCTACTCCAATTGAAAAAAATAAATAGAGAAAAGAGTGAAAAGATTGCAAAAGAGAAAACCGGAAACCGCATCCTAAACAGGAAACAAGGGATGAGCCTCTTCACCTGTTCAATAGACGTGGGTGGAGTGTGAACCGGGCGATAGTTTAGTCTATCTACTCCAATTTGAATCATTTGTTTGAACATTATTTTTGATCGATAATCATATTTCAGTAGATATTCTGTTTTTAATTAAACAGTATTATATATTCATATATACTGGCCTGATTATTTACAATAAATTTTTATTACGAAAATGTGTGTCATTCGGCATGATTCGAACCTGCGACCCTATCCAGATAGAGGTTGCAGGTTCGAATCCTGTCGAATGACACACATTTTCGCAATAAACATTTATCGTAAATAATCAGGCCAGTATATATGAATATATAATACTGTTTAATTAAAAATAGAATATCTACTTAAATATGATTATCGATCAAAAATAATATTCAAACAAATCAACCAAGTTTCGTTAATCTTCGTTAATTTCCGTAATATATATATATATATATATATATATATATATATATATATATATATATATATATAAGTATAAATTACAATAATTATCCTATGCTTCCAATTAGTCACAATAGCTTTTTTTTTAAATATTGGCTAAGCAGTTACTTCCCCACTACCTACCACTATTAACTCAAAGATCAAGCCACATACCTCCCACTACTAAAAGAAGAAATTACTACTAAAATTCCTCTAGCTGAACCCTATAGAAACCAATATCTCCCAACCCTTTCCTTTACTAGAGCAATTCTCTGGGCTTAGAATTTTCCCTCATTCTTTGTTTATATGTGGTTGAGAATGCATGTCTTAAAATGACATGTTGAAAATGGCTATTTCCCCTCTAAGTTTTATCTGAATTTACAGACAAATAAATGAACATATATATATATAGAGAGAGAGAGAGAGAAAGGGAGAGAATAGAGAGAGGGGGAGAGAGAAAAAATTAAAATTTTAAAGCATTAAAAAATCGCTTACACACAAAGATATCAAATCACACTAAACTTCATATAATATGGAAAAATTGGGAAACAGCAGCAAGTTTGCAAATGTCCCTGAAGAGTGAAGACATTACAATAATTCCCATACGAAACTTCGAATCCGTCATGACTGAAATAACATCGCTCAGCTAAGAGACAAGTTTTTCTACATTAATTCTATTAAAGCTGTATCCTTATCTTTGTATCGAGCACTTTATAACAAAAACCTTTTTTGCCTAAAAAGCCGCAATTTTTTGCAGTAAAAATCATTACAATATATCTATATATGTAAAAGGCAATCTGTGAGTCTGTGTGTGACTGTTCCTTATCCACGCCTACATTTTTTAAGCTACGCCATTCAAATTTTCTAGGGACACATATCTACAGAGAAGCCAGGTCGACACATACTTTTTGAGTTTAAGTTCAGCAAATGTTCCCTTTCGCACTTTTTGGCCAATGGAGCCGATTGTTTATATTTGTTCCATAAAAACATCTAAGATCTAAGATGGTTGCTAAATTACGTCAAATCAAAATCAAATCACACGTATCAAACGCGACTAAAATATTTTTCATTTAAAAAAATATGAGCCTTTATATTAAATGTTTATTCCGACGTTTGAAAAATTCATTTGGTCAGCAAAAAATGTGAATATTTTTCCCGTAATTTTGAAACAAAAGAAATATTTTTTAAAAAAGTGTTTTTTCAAACAAAAATAAAATATGTAAAGGAAAAAAAAGTGCCAATGGTTAATTTAATGTTCTGAGTTGCACGGGCAACACCGGACTATGAAGCTAGTTCTTATTATTCCTTAAACTATCCGAGTAAAACCGGGCTAAACTGCTACTATATATATATATATATAAGCGCGTGGCCATGTGGTTAGAATGGTTTCGTGTCTCACTGATGTGTCAGGAAGGGGATTTTATCGGTCTGGTGGAGGCGATCCCTGCGTGTGGCACTTTTGGAATGTACCTAAAAACTATAACAAGGCCTGACCCATGCTTTGTAAGTAAAATTAAGCAGACGTTTCCCTTTGAGGAGCCAATGATGGTTCTCCTGTCACAAGTCACCTTGATATAGGTTTTGAGTATCCTGGCCTTGTTCGGACTGTTGTTCATGCTAGATAAACGGTAACTGAGATCTGCTCAGCCTAGTATAAACCACAGCTTGGCTCTGTGGCTGTTAAACAAACACAAGTTTGGTGCCTTATATATATATATATATATATAAATTTATTTATCTGAATATTATTTTTAATCGATACTCATATTTGAGTAGATATTCTATTTTTAATTAAACACTATATTTATATATTTATTTCCACCGGCCTGAATATTTACGGTAAATTTTGTTACGAAAATGTGCGTTATTCAAACCTGCGACCCCTAACAACACAGGGAAAGTCACCAATTGATCTGGTGTGTCTTAGCCCACTCGATTACGAATGATTCCAAAGTCTAATTGAAGTCAAATCGTGCCTGTATAACACAATTTTCGATTTTATGCAAATAACCACCTCTGCTCTGTAATGTTTCGTAATGTCAACAAATGTAAATTTACAATGTTACGGAAAATCCCGAACATTAACGAAATGGTTTTAACAACCATAATAAATAATCAGGCCGGTAGAAATAAATGTATAAATATACTGTTTGATTAAAAACAGAATATCTACTCATTTCATTCGTCATTTGTGCGCTGGGTACTATATACCCATGGTTAGTGTTCAAACTCAACCCAGATCTCAAACAGAGCTCGTATATATGATCATTTGCTAAAAATGCTAAAAAATGATCTGTTCTTTGTACCACTCCAGTGAGTACCCGACTTCTCGTGCTATCTTTTACCTTTACAGGAGCCAAATCAGCAATTGCTACTGATAGACAGGAGCTACCCAGTCTTCACTTTCTAGTCTCGATAGAGTCCTAAGCGTCTCCGCGTCCTTGTGGGTAATGACGAACCTCACAAAACTCTCACTGCTCTATCGCTACTTCCATGGAAAGTTCACGGACGAACTACATTCCTTAGTTCCGCCAATTCTAATCTTCACGACCAAGACCCGCCATGCAACGCGCATTGTAGCGGAAATCATCATTCTCTTTGCATGTCATTTGTGAGATGTAAATTCTACTGAAGCAGCTTCCTGCGAACCCCTGCTTCGTGGTACCGAAGAGGATACATTTCCTGATCACCACAATCTAGGTCTAACCGTTATCTTCCCCATATACCCGTATAACGTATTCCTCTTACTCCGTAACACTCTACCTCAAGTGGCCCCCGGGCTTTATACAAGGTGAGCATCACTGTAAAAGAGTGGCTGTCAGATGAACGGAAATATATTCTTTAGCAAATGAATATATGCTTTTATATATGAGAAAATAATACAAAAACAAGTTCAGTAGATAAGTATTCATCTTGAGTTTAGCGAAAGTCCGATTAATATAATTTTCACAAAACTGACTTCGCTGTAAATGATGTCACAAGAAAACAACGACATAAGTATATGAATCCACAACCACAACATATATGTGTGTGTGTGTATATATATATGTGTGTGTGTGTGTGTATATCTATGTGTGTGTGCATATATATATATATATATATATATATATATATATATACATATATCGGATGGCAAATAAGAGAAGAGTGTAACAAGACGGAAATGGCGGAAATAATTCAGTTAACAGATATCCTATAACAAATGATTTTTATTACATTTGTCCGCGGAAAATAGTCGCTCTGGAATTTGTGTAAATTGATCCAAACCATTTTCTTTTGGTATCAGCAATCATATTCAGTTGTATTTTCTGCAACAATCTTGGAGAAAAAATAAATATCATGGCGGTCATTGATAAGCAGAAAAAGTTAAAAGTAATAGATGCATTAATAATGATATTGATAAAAGCCAAAACTCATCTATTCTTGGAATTATTTCGAACTTTTGTTCTCATCTTGGTTGATATAGGGGTTATAATAGACACAAAGTTTTGATGATGACCAGAGGGTACTTGATCGAAACGTTGTGTCTGTTATAACACCTATATCAACCAAGATGAGAACAAAAGTTCGAAATAATTCCAAGATTATTGAAAATGACTCATCTTAGAAATAAATACAAATGGCACGAACCCACTAACATAATCCAGTTGTCAAAATCCATCTGACACTGAATATAAAAGGCTCCAAAAATACACCACTAAAGTCCTTCGTAGTGGATATAGTAGTTGGTTATACATGTGTTAGTATCATTTAGTGGTCATGAGTTCGATCCTTGGACTTGGTAGTGGCGAACCAAATTCCAACATGAAAGAACAATAATTGATTTCACAAGATAATCAACGAGATAATCCACATCACCCAATCGATGATGACCAGAGGGTACTTGGTCGAAACGTTGTGTCTATTATAACACTTATATCAACCAAAATAATAATTCCAAGATTACTGAAAATTACTCATCTCAAAACTAAATACAAAACTCGCCCAGCACAAACTCCTCCATTGCCTATTGAATAGGACTAAAGATTCATCCCTTGTTCCCTGTTCAGGATATGGTTTACTGGCTTTCTTTCTTTCTTTCTTTCTTTCTTTCTTTCTTTCTTTCTTTCTTTCTTTCTTTCTTCTACCAGGACTACAATGATTTAACTGTCTTAACTATTTTGGGATCGGAGTAGCCAGTGGTTGTGACTTTTCATTACGAGGGTACCGGTTTGGCAGTTTGCTGGTTGCTTCTTCTGACTGGTAATTAAGTGCTCGAACTATTTGATAACGTTTAGAGAGGTTGCTCAGATCAGCAGTCGCAAGATATCGAGGTATTTACAGTGCTATGTCATGCATGGGTAGGTGTCTCTGCATGTATTTCCACGTTATGTTCTGTTCTCAGCTATGATCGGGATTGTTTTTACTACTATATTGACGATAGATAGAGACAATTACAGTGGGGTTTTATCTCTCTTCTCAAAACGAATCTCATGGAAGTCAGTCAGTCAGTTATATATATATATATATATATATATATATATATATACATATATATATATATATATATAAAATAAAACAAAAATTTCGATATTTAAATCCGTTGGAAAAATCATCCCTACACAGGAAAATAAAATGGGGTGGGATTAACATTTAAATTGTTAATCCCAACTCATTTTATTTTCCTGTGTATAGATGTGTGTTTTTTTTTGTTTTTTTTTGTTTGTTTGTTTTTTTACTTCTACCGGTATAAAATCTTTTAACAAATTTGAATTTAAGTAAATAATTTTTGGTTTCGCTGTTGCAGAAGAAGCGAGGATTTCCTCGTAGAAATGGCTATCCAACGGATTTAAATATCGAAATGTTTGTTTTATTTTTGACTCTGTAAATAGAATGTAATATTTGCATCGAGCCCTCCACTTGATCAATTTTAATATTAATGAAATTAATATTAACTAGGATCGGGTTTTTGGGATTTACCTATCTGATCATCCTTTAGTATTTAATATATATATATATATATATATATATTTTAATTCAGATACTTCAATCCAAGGGAAAAAAGCAGAAAGGTAAATTCCCAAAAACCCGATCCTAATTAATATTAAAAATTTTATTTTAATATTAAAAAATTACAGGAAGAGAGCTCCATGTAATAAAATATTACAGAGCAAATATATATTAAAAAAGGATTAATTCAAAGATGTTGAATGGCCATTTTGATATGGGGATCTACATATGATTCCAACTATTATGTTCAATCAGCCATACGTGATGCACGCTTGGGCGATCATGTCCCGAAACTGACATGACTGATTATCCCGAAGTAGGTTGCCATTACTTTCTGCGGTAGAGTGGTTGCCAGCCAAAGCTATAGAACCCAATCTGTCCACTTATTTAACCCATAACTGGAGGGAAGAGACGGATTAATACCTTTCCCAAGGGTATTTGTGCGTAAGTGAATGCAAGTTATTCAACTGGAATTCGAACTCGGCTCCCCAATTTCTCGTTCCGAGCCGTTATCCGCTGCACCACAACGCACATCTCATGGAAAACACAACAAAAAATATCAGCCAAGTAAGTAATAAACAAAAAATACACCTACTCTGCCCAGGGTATAATCTTTCTTCTTGGAACGGTCGCCAGATATCTTTTTCTCTGTGAAAGTAACTTGAATTCTTCCATTGCTACCAATGAATTATTTGCCGAAAAGATTCCTGCAGTCATATGCATGGCCTTGGAATTTTCATCCAGGATAAGCTTCCGATAGCCAGGGAATTGTCTCTCGAAGCCCATGACCACTCCTTCATGGGCTTCCGTTTTTCGCCACTAAGCTCTGTTAGCTATCTCTTTCTATTTTATCGCTCCTCCTCTTCTCATGACGGAAGTATATAAGACATAATACTTGGTAGTATAGAAAAGGCACTTTCTCTTTACTAATCTGAGGACATCTTTGCCTTCTGTGACTTTAATGATGGGTTAAGAATGCAGCGAAACTGCTCTACTGTTTATCAGTAGTGAAATATAATAAAACATAATTTTAAGGTAAGCTATATTTATGGGTTAACTAGCAGTATAGCCCGGCGTTGCTCGGGTGTAATGAAAGCTTTAAAACTAATCCATGATCCTGGAGCTCAGACTCTTTGGACGTTGGCACGAAACACTAAAAAGCAATAATTGTTTCCAGTTAAAGCGAAACCGTAGACTTAAAAGAAAATGAATCGATGTAAGTCACATTTTGATTTCCTGGTATCGATATCAAATAACTTTTTTTCGTCGTAAACTGAATTAAGAAGGCTAAATAAGTCCTCTGAGTAAATGGTATCATGGCTGAGACTAAGAACTACAATTATACTTACTTAGAGCCAAACACGATGCCGAAACTAAAATAAAAGGGCTGAAAAAATACAGACATACAGATAAACAGACACACACACAAACATCTTGCCTTATATATATATATATATATATAATTGGTTTTCTGCACTATTGTAAGAACTGCAACCTTGAAACTTCTGAATATCGTTTCTTATGACTTTGTCTATGAGTGTATCAAATGTGATTAAAATCGGACCACTCCTTCTATAACCCGATTTTTTTAATGATCTATTTTCGATATTTATCGGGGCTACCTCGGCACAGAACCTAGCTAAAAACACTCGCAGACTTTATAATACGACTGTATAAATTTTCGAGAAAATCGGTTCCGCCCTTTCGGAGTCTATAAGTAACGGACACACACACACACACACTGACAAAGTTCCATTTATAAATAAGTTTAGATATTTGTTGAACGAACTAAGTAAAATAATCGATAGAAATGATACGGAACTTTACAGTCACATAATCTCAAGAAACTATAACAAACAAAACTAGAAAAATAAATATCAGGAAGAGACAGCTAAAGTTTCTGGGACATTTAATGAGTAAGGAGGGCTTAGAAGACCTGATACTAACAGGCCAGATATAGGGAAAAAGAGACAGGGGAAAGTAGTGGATAACATATTTGAAGGACCTGATCAGGTGGATGACGGAACGAGGGTTGCGTGGTGTAACAGGAGAAAGCATGCCAAGAACCACCAGGGTTTGGAAGACGTGGAAAGCCATGATCTCTTAGGTCATGAAAGGACAGGGCACATAGAAGAAGTGCCATACGTGATATACGTTCGGGCGAAGACATTTTGAAAGAGACATGACTGACTGGGCAAAAGATTTTTCTCGTAGTAGGTTGCCATTACTTTCTGCAGTAGGTTGGTTGCCAACTAAGGCTATAAAACCCAATCTGTGTTGTTATTTTACCCATAACTGTAGGGATGAGACGGGTTAATACCTTTCCCCTGTGTAAGGAATGGGAGTTTGTTATTATTTTTGGTAACTATTGCCGTTGCCAAGCGGAGTTTTATGTCAACACAAAATAATATCGTCGGTGATGGTGGATTTTATAATATTTCAGTTTAAACAACCTCTCTGAAGATGGCTCATGTGAGCCGAAAGTTTAGAAGAAAACCAATAAATAATTATCCAAATGTTGGAGAATTTTTGTCTTTATTTTCAACTGAAATTAAAGCAAAAATACGACGTTTAGAACGGCTCATGATTAAACATAATAGACATTCATTGTCTCTTATATTTAACAGCGTATGTTTAGAAAATTACTTGCTGCTTCGATATATATATATATATATATATATATATATATATATATATATGAAAGCTGAAATGAATAAGATTTCTAAGTGCGGGAGAAAGTGGCTCTGTGCGGAAAGTCAAGAACGAACTTGAATTAAATATATGACTAAAATGAATGTGCGTGTCGCACAAAAACACGAATATTTTGTACAAAAACAAAGAACACGAAATATTGAACGGAGTCTTGAATGAGAATCGATTCCAGCCATTTTTTCTCCCAAAGTTGGCAGCCAGAATTTGAATGTCTTTTCAAAAGAGTTCAATAGAAAGTCATTCGAGGAACTGTGGAGAGAAGTAATGGTCAACAATAGTCCAATTGTCGTAACCATAAATAATGTATGTATTATCATGTCCATCATCGTCGTTATTAGTTCTTGGATGTTTTATAAGGAAAAGGCAGAAGCATACTGTTGATTACTACTTCTTTCGGGAATTGGTCTGCATTCAGATAATTCACGTTCTTTAAAATTCTTTGGGGGGCTCTCGTGTTTTATCGTGCAGGGTTAAGTCTAGACTGTCGTCGTGTGTCATCAACATTACCACCGGTACCTCTAGTTTAAACGATTGGGCATTAGCAAGCTACATATATAATGAAGGGTACAGAATAAGCACTAAATTATCGCCCGGTTCACACTCCACCCACGTCTATTGAACAGGTGAAGAGGCTCATCCCTTGTTCCCTGTTTAGGATGTGGTTTCCGGCTTTCTCTTTTTCTTTTCCAATCTTTTCACTCTTTTCTTTTTTTCTTTTTTTTCAATTGGAGTAGATAGACTAAACTATCGCCCGGTTCACACTCCACTCACGTCTATTGAACAGGTGAAGAGGCTCATCCCTTGTTCCCTGTTTAGGATGTGGTTTCCGGCTTTCTCTTTTTTAATCTTTTCACTCTTACGTAGCCCCCTGCACATCAGTGGCATTACCGCCTTGCTCGGGGTGATATGATTAAAAAAAATATATCAGTTCCATGCGTGATACACGCTTGGACGATCAAACCTCGAAAGAGACTGAATGACGGAGCAGAAAATTTTCCAATAGTAGACTGCCATTACTTTCTGCGATAAACTGTTTGCCAATCAAAGCTATATAACCCAATCTTCTTTGCTATTTAATCTCTAGCTGGAGATAGAAGCGACGGATTAACACTTTTCTCAATGGTATTTGCGCGTAAGTGAATGCAATGAATTCAACAAGATTTTCTCGGTTCGAGCCGATATCCACAACACCACAACCCGTATGCACATACACCTCCCAGAAATACTTCCTACCTAATGGTCAGACATTAATAGCAATGGTGTCTTCATCTAGTTAATGTTTAACCGTCATGTGGTGTGTATTTGTGGGCGATATACGTAGGTTTTATTTTTGTGCAATCTGTGTATTGAATAGAGATAGGTTTGCGTTTACAAATATTAAAAAACTCTATTGCTTTCTACGTCACGTGATGTAAACATCTCTCGACAAACACTCTCGCGACGGACGCTTCTTGTTTATATATATATATATATATATATATATATATATATATATATATATATAGTACTGTGCAAAAGTATTAGGACAAGAACTATTTTATCTTTTATGCTTTTAAGGGGCGTATTGGCAGAAAATAAGCAATTTGATTGAAGTAATCTTATTTGATTTACTCAACAAATGCGTTAACAAGAAAAAATACGTGTTACAAAATAAATTTAATATTTAGTATAATAGCCTTTTACTTTGATCACAGCCTTCATTCGGCCAGGCATTGACATTACGAGCTTCTTCAATGTATCTAATGGTATCTCTTGTCAAGCAGCTTGTATTTGTTCTCAAAGTCTGTCTTGCGAAGTAACATTAGATGCAAGTGTGGGAACATGTAATTTATCAGTGATCATGGCTCTCCACAACTTCATGTCCTTTGTAGCCTTCAGTAAATTTTGACTTTTTCTTATCTCTCCTAAAACATCTTCCGCAATCCATTTACTCAAGCTCACCAAATAGGTTATGCGTCGATTGCCTCTGTCCATCTTGCCTCCCGTGTGTCCTATGAATATCATATTTTCCCAATCCCCTTTTCTCATTGTGCGCACGAGAAATTTCAACTGTATTTTTCTGATTTTAAGTATAAATTTCATTTTTTCTTTCTATTTTCTCTGAAACTTCATCGTTGCTCGCATATTCGGTTTATGATATCCTCAGCATCCTTCTCTAGAACCATATTTCTGTTGCATCAAGTCTCGCTTCTATAAGAAAGAAAACCGCCATCGTTAGCCGAAAGAGCGATAACAGCTAACTGGTCTTGAGGAATCTATATTCCTTAAAATTTCTTTTAAGAGAAAATTTCAGCCGACTGCTCGGTCAACGAATGTCGAATGTTTCCTTATAATAAAACGGTCAAGATCACTATTATTCTCCTATTAGCACTACTCTTTTGTTGTTCTAGATGATTTTTGTCTTTTCAGCTTTCTATTTTGTCTTTATTCTGCCATCTATTCATTTGGTAGATGTGGGTTTTAGTTTAATGTTTTTTTTTATTGTTTCACCTCAAGCAAGGCGGTACCGCTACTGGTGAGCAGGGGGCTATATAAGAGAAGAGTTAAAGATTAAGCAGGGGGAGAGTGAAGAGAAAGATGAACTGGGGTTGTCGGAGAAAGGGTAAGAGAAGGATGGGAATACCGGTTACGAGGTTGAAAAGGAGAAAGGAAAAGAACAAGATACACGGTATGATAAGGAAAGAACGAGAGAAAGACTGAAGTCAAGTGGACAAGAGATGGGAATTGACGTTGTATTTAAATTCTTGGAGATTGTAGCTGTCAGGGAAGCAAGTATACGAAAATGAGTTCCACAAGCGGAAAGTGCGAGAAAGGAAGCTGATGGAGTAGAAGTGCCACTGGATTTAGTTGATTTAACTGTAAAAGGATTAGACCTTGTTGCTAGTCTAGTTGCCGAGTAAATTATTGTGGAGGGGCGTCAGTGAGCTAAGCTTGTCGGAGTAGAAGCCATGAAAATATTTATAGAGTAGCCACATCCCGCCGAGGAGAAAGTGGCTGGAGTTAAGCTGCCAGGTAAGGACCGATCACGTTATAGATTCTCATTTGGAGCCTGTAGATAATCCTGAGATGAATTGCAGGGGCGCCAAACCAGATATGACAATAGTATTCAATGCACGGTCAGATGGTTGATTTGTATATCAGCTAGCAATGAGAAGTCGGATAGCCGAGTTCGAATTCGAGTCCAATTTATTTCATTTATTTACACTCAAATACTTTTGAGAAAGGTATTAATCTATTTCTTCTCCCTCCAGCTATGGGTTGAATAACAAGACAGATTGTTTTCTATAGCCTTGATTGGCAACCAGTCTACCGTAGAAAGTAATGGCAAATTACTGCTGGAAAATCTTCTGCCCAGTCAGTCATGTCTCTTTCATAATAGTTGGTAACATAAGTAAAGATTCTACTGAGCATAAAGTGGGGGATCAGTTTACTATTGCCATTAAGTAATAAACTGATTCCACACTAATTACTACTTATTAATATAATAATATAATATAATCTATTTCTTCTCTCTCCAGCTATGGTTTAAATAGCAAGACAGATTGTTTTCTATAGCCTTGATTGGCAACCAGTCTACCGTAGAAGTAATGGCAAGCTACTGCTGAAAAATCTTCTGTCCAGTCAGTTATGCCTCTTTCATAATAGTTGGAAACATCAGTAAAGTTTCTACTGGGCATAAAGTGGGGGATCAGTTTACTATTGCCATTAAGAAATAAACTGATTCCACACTAATTACTACTTATTAATATAATAATATAATAATATAATATAATCTCTTCTCTCTCCAGCTGTGGTTTAAATAGCAGGATAGATTGGGTTCTATAGCCATGACTGGCAACCAGTCTACCACAGAAAACAATGGCAACCTACTGCGGGATAATCTTCTGTCCAGTCAGTCATGTCTCGAAAGAGACATGATCGTCCAAAGCGTAGATCACGTATGGCCCTTAACTGACCACAGTTAACCGTCATCTTCCCCATACATACTCATAAACTGTACCTCTTACTCTGTAACGTTCTACCTTGAGTGACTCCCGATCCGTATACAGTGTGAACCCTTCTGTAAAAAAAAAAAAAAAAAAAGAATTCCTGTTGAAGGCTGAAGAGTATATTGGCCATAATGAAAGGATCAAAACGATAAAGGTAATTATCCAACTTTGAATTATTCACAAAATGAGGTTTCTTAACGTGTTGGTAAATAATTTAAGGTACACCCTGTATGCGTTTGTTGGTTTTTATGTCTCTTGGATTTATTGCTTTTTTCTTTTAGTTTTCTCATGACTCAGCAGTTTGAGCCTCGAATGGAGCCTGTGTTCACATCTCAAGATGAAGGGGTTTGGATATCTCTAAAGCTGGATTAGGTTGATCTTCTTTTTATTATTATTCCGTGGGTTCTTGGACGATCTTTCCAACAGATGATCCCATTCTTACACCAGGTTTTGATAAACGAGTTTTTTTTTTAAATTAAAAGAAAAAGCGTTGCTGAAGTGGATTTGTTTAAGACGGGCCATGACATTTCCGGAAGTGGCATACACGCACCATAATTTGAGGGCCTTCCGAGATGATCTGAAGAATTAGGGCATTGAAATACAAAACGGATTGCCATGAAGGCGGTAAGCAGAAGAGCGGCGCTTTTTGGATACAATCAATATGACATATTCCTCATTTAGATTTCCAAATAGTGGGATTCTTCACAACCTGGATTTGGGGATTGTTCTTGGTTAGAGTCGTTCATATAATAAATCTTACCAATATGTATGTACAAAGATATTAACAATATTAGCAAAGTTTAGCTTAGATTTGGCACAAGACCACCAGAATGAAGCATTCAGTAAAAGTCGAATTTAATGATAACTAATGTTGAAGTACCAATACCAGACTGGCAAACAAGGTTCAACCCTTTTACAGTTAAATCAACCAAATGCAGCCGACGCTTCTACTCCATCAGCTTCTTTTCTCTCACTTTCCGCCTGTAAAACTCCCTTCCATATACTTGCTTTCCTGATGGCTACAACCTCCAGGAATTTAAATGCAATGCCAATTCCCATCTCTTATCCACTTGACTCCAGTCCTTTCTACATCATCCTGTATCTTGTTCTTTTCTTTTCCCTCTACCTTCGCAACTGTCTTCACACCTGTGTTCTCATCCTTCTCTTGTCCTTTCTCTGACACCCTCTGTAACTGGTTCGTCTTTGTCTTCACACTATTTATTCTATCAAAAACTACAATTATGGCACAAGGCCGTGGTCTTTGTCTTCACTCTCCTCCTGCTTAAAACTTTAACTCTCTTATGCAGCCCCCCGCTAAAAAGAAAAAACTCATCCGATCATTGATGTTAAGCAAAGCTGATTCTGGTTAGTACTCAAATGGGTAACCGTTAACAAGTCGGTGATGAATACAAGCTAGCTACTTTTACTAACAGAAAACCTTGGTATGTGCAGATGTTTCAGGAATGACACGTCGCAAGACCTACGTGCAGTTGCACACCCAAGTTAAGCAACGTTGAGCTTAGTCATTAATAAGATGTGATCTCAGGGGAATACCAGGTGTTGTAAGCTACGCGACAGGCTTAGCAAGTCGGCAGTGGTTACAATCTCACTACTTATGGTAACAGAAGACCTCGATATGTGTAAGTGTTTCAGACTGACAGGTCGCAAGTCTTTCTTGAAAGAAATGGTAACCTACTGCGAAAATCTACCTAGTCAGTCATAGATCAAAAGAGACATAATCACCGAAGCATGTATGACGTATGGCACTTACGTCCTCGATATGGGTCTTTTTAAAAGAACACTAAAACGTTCTTTCTATTGTCAAATAGAATGGCACTTAAGTCCTCGATATGGTTCTTTTTAAAAGAAAACTAAAACGTTCTTTCTATTCTCAAATAGTATGGCACTTAAGTCCTCGATATGGGTCTTTTTAAAAGAACACTAAAACGTTCTTTCTATTCTCAAATAGTATGGCACTTGCGTCCTCAATATAGGTCTTTTTAAAAGAACACAAAACCATTCATTCCATTCTCAAATAGTATGGCAATTAAGTGCTCGATATGGGTCTTTTTAAAAGAAAACTAAAACGTTCTTTCTATTCTCAAATAGTATGGCACTTAAGTTCTCGATATGGGTCTTTTTAAAAGAACACTAAAACGTTCTTTCTGTTCTCAAATAGTATGGCACTTAAGCCCTCGATATATATATATATATATATATATATATATATATATATATATATATACTGTTTAATATTTAGTTCTTTGGTCATAATAGGATTAGACCAGTGCACATTTGTATTAAAAGTGTTCAATACAAGTATATTGTAGAACTTTTGAATATTTTCCATTTTTAAGCGAGTTACTATTAAAAATCGCCTGAAGACACCACTCATCGTAGAAACCTAGGTCACGTAATAAGTCGTTTAAAAATGGAATATATATATATATATCAGCATGCAATGTGGGTATAGAAGAATCCAAAGGACTATCTGTAAATACAGTTGTAGGATAACTCTCTAAGAGAGGTCTAAATATATATGTATATAAATACATACAGCGTAAATATAAGAAAAATTAAGGCAGACACGTTATTTCATGGTAAATCGGAAGTATAGGCCTATTTCAGGCGAACTATCATTAGCTTCCGTCTTTATTTTACAAAGGACTTTACACGAATGAGATTCACAAAGACCTAAAAAAAACGAATAAAAATAACGGTCGCTCCCTTAAAAGAGAAAACTTTAGAAAAAATACATCAGTTCGGCGAACACACACACATATTCATACATAAGCATATATATACGCAACATATAATCAGAGGACACACGTAGCGGCGTATTTCAACAAAATTCCAACTGTCAGACTGAATGTATCTTATATGGATATTGATGCTTAAGTAGCTACTGTTTTCACCATAATTTATATGTCTATTCCCAGAAGGAAGAAAAGGTAATTTTGAAATTAATGGTTTATAACCGCAAAAATGTGAGTGGTTAAATATGTCTGCTCCACAGCAAATATGGTTAGAAACAACGAAACGATGAGGTGAACACAAAGCGTGTATCGTTGCCAATGACATCTGGTCGCCGAGAAAGTGTTGGAAAGCCTGGTCACGTACAGCTATAACATGTTAAACATTTTTGTTATTTAGTGCATAAAAAGAAATAATAAAATAAAGGAAATAAATTTCAGAGCAACATTAAATGGGCAAGAAGCGATTTGAAATCTAATAGGTGTAAAAGAAAAGGAAGATGTATTTATATCACCTTGCAGAAAATAAAAACATGGCCGACATTAAAATATTTTCTTTGGATTACAAGCGTGTTCTCTCTTTTCTCTTCCTTTCTTTTGGTGAGATCTAAAACAACGTAAAGGGGATATAGACTAAATTTAAAGACATTGGGTCAATTATGGCCATTCAATAGAAACAATAAAAAAGAAGACACATTTTCTTAGAATATCGTTTTTTGCTGGTATAAAGTTAAAAGATTATTTTGAATTAATTGCTAGGTCTGCTACGAGCAAAGTTAGCTCCTTCTTTTCGTGCTAAACATTTCTTTCTCGCCAGAATCTAGCTTATATACACTACCGGCCATAATCATTAGGCAATTTTACAAGGCAAGGAAGCAAAGATGAACTCGTCCGAATCACCCTAAATTTTCTTCATTCTTTCATTGATGAAACTGCAATATAGGTGATTGTTGTGAAACCTCCCCTCTTTCTATGATAATTGACTCGACTTGAGTATACATATACTCCTGCTATAGTGAGATACGTCAACTGCCATAGAGTTATCGGCGAGTGCCGTAAGAGTCCGTCAGTTACCGAACGATACCGAAGTTACACTGAGAATACCGCGTCAGAAGTCATGTAGCTCTAAGCTCCACTCAGCCAGAATAGTATTACACGGATATACTAATTCCAGCACGTCTTCACTTCAAAGACTTGTATATATATATATATTCCTTACTAATTGTATTCTTGGATTACTAACCTGGGTTCCAGTTTGTATATTTACGTTTGATATAACGTATTATTCTTTCTCAAATACCTGTTTTGTTGTTCATTATTTTGTGTGGTTCCTCACCCGGAATCCAACACAGTAATTATTAAATATTTATAAATTCAATTCATGCACATGTTATTGTGCAGTATTAACAAAAGAACCATTTTATTTTCATTTACAATTATTCACTTGGCAATAAATACTAAAAATATTATGAAAATACATTTTTTAAAACACTTGGGTGACCTAATAATTATGGCCGGTACTATATATATATAAGTATTGTTGGAATAATATTCCTTGTCCAAAGAAACACTATTTTTAAAAAAGTGCTCAATACAAAAGTAGAGCTAATAATATTATTTATTCATAAATTATAACATGGATATGTTACAACATCACTACAAAAGTAGCCCTTTTGTTTCAACACTTTTTTGTCTTGTCAAGTTACAAAAGTGTTGAAACAAAATGGCTACTTTTGTAGTGATATTGTAACATATCCATGTTATAATTTATATATATATATATATATATATATATATATATATATATATATATATATATATATGAAATTTTTTTTATTCATTAGAAATTATATTTTAGAACATGTACAATTTTTTTATATATCCACTACAAATCGTACATTTGTTTCGACATAGAAACTACAATGTCTCATCAGGTAGTGTACACCATCTGATGAGACATTGTAGTTTCAATGTCGAAACAAATGTACGATTTGTAGAGGATATATAAAAAATTGTACATGTTCTAAAATATAATTTATAATAAATATTCACAGCTCTATATATTATATATCGAGCACTGTTTTAAATTAATGTTTTGGAAGTTGTAAACATTTTTTCTTCTTTCCTTATTCACTCGGATATATATATATATATATATATATTGGAGCGGACAAAATAATGAAAACAGAAATTTCAATCAAATGTATTTCAATATGAGGGTAGTTCTGCGTGGGATCGACTCTTACAAAGTTTAATGCCAATCTAGTCAGTCAGTCAGTTAAGTGCCATACGTGATACACGCTTGGGGGATCATGTCTCGAAAGAAACATGACTGACTGGGCAGAAGAATATCCCGCAGTAGGTTGCCATTGCTTTCTGCAGTAGACTGGTTGCCGACCAAGGCTATAGAACCCAATCTGTCCTTTTACTTAACCCATAACTGGAAGGAAGAGACGGATTAATACCTTCCACGAATGGTATTTGCGCGTAAGTGAAAGCAATGAATTCGGCTAGAATTCGAACTCGGCTCCCCGATTTCACGTTCCGAGGAGATATCCAATGAACCACAAAGCCCAGCCAATCTAGTAGAACGCGTAAATTCATGTGGTCGGGGCAGTGGCCATAAATATATTTGTAGAAAAAACAGAAGGAATGCACATTACGTCTGTGAGAAACGATCCACGTCTATTGAACAGGTGAAGAGGCTCATCCCGTGTTCCCTGTTTAGGATGTGGTTTCCGGCTTCCTCTTTTCCAATCTTTTTATTCTTTTCTTTTTTTTTTTAATTGGAGTAGATAGACTAAAATCTCGTCCGGTTCACACTCCACCCACGTCTATTGAACAGGTGAAGACGCTCATCCCTTGTTCTGTGTTTAGGATATGGTTTTCGGCTTTCTCTTTTCCAATCTTTTTACTCTTGCGTAGCCCCCTACGCATCAGTGGCGTTACCGCCTTGCTCGGGGTGATATGATTAAAAAAAAAAATATATATATATATAAAAAGAAGTGTCTGGTCGAGATACTAAGTCAATATTGATTACATTACAAATCCTTCTTTGGGTTTTATTGAAAACTTCGAGATGAATAGCAGGAGCACCCGAACAGTTATGGCAACAGTATTCAATTCATAAAGTTGAAAAGATTTATTGAAGCCATGCCTATATTTGTTTCTAGAAAAGTTTGTTCACTGTGGCGTGCTAGAATTCTGTATCATATTCTGTATTTTATATTTACAAGTCTATCATTCGTCCTTCTTTCGAATAGTTCTGCCATTTACAGTGTCTTGTCCCTGCTATATATTTAGAGATCATTGATAAAATTCTACAGGCTTCTATCTCGGAGAAGAACAATTCCAAATTTAAAACCGCGAACTATAGAAACATTTAGCCTCACTAACCCGCAAAGAGTGGGGTGAGTACAGCTACACGCCTGAAGACACAGTCAAGCATGGAGTGGTTCTTCTAACGGGAGTGAGAAAGCTCTAGACTTGGATTTGGATTTGACCGGTGTATTTGTGGGTTTACTCTGTAAATGTGACTTTTTGCCACATTTTGTACGAAGAGGGCGTGTCAACGAATAGAATATTCTGGGTACACGCACTCTCCGCGGTATACGACCAAGTTCTCGCGTTTTCATGACTTCGTCTATTCTTGTGATAAGACAATTATCGAAAGCCACTAACAAGCGCCTAATTCTCTGGTCAATTAAGAATGAAGCCGTTCTCTACGAGCCCCTGCCGATGGTAATGGTACACGTATTCGTAAAGGAAAGAATAATAGAGTTAAATGAAAATTTAGGGGTAATGACTAAGAATTCCATTCAGTTTCACCGACTGCTTTTAGCGTATCTTCAATGAGTTAACAAAGTCTCATGACTCTTAACGAGAATATCGCGCTAAAACGAGATCACCGAGAGATGAGAATCACTTAGCCGGTCGGCGCCAGTTTTTCGATTGTCAACGCGTTTTCATTTCGACGTGCACGCCTTAATTGACTCCTGATTATTGGCCATTTTCACCTTAAATAAAATTACGCCTCTTAACACTTATTTCGCGAAGGAGGAAAGAAAGGACTAACCACAAGTTGTATAACAGAATATATGGGCGTTAGTAAAGATATACAGATCAAGATACGAACTAGACATTGAAGACATCAAAATCAGGGGGTGAATTTGGTAAATATACAAAGGTACAAAGGGGTGTAAAACAAGGATGTGTCTTTTCGCAAGACGTATGCAACCTATGCGGTTCAAAATTGCAAATCGAGGGGCCGAGTTTCAATTCCAGTCAGGTTCGTTATAGTTACTAAGACGCTAAATATTCTCAGAAAAAGCATAACTCCAAAATTTATTTCTCCTCCTGCTATGGGTTAATTGGAAGAACTTGAATCAGTAAAATCATTATTTTCTCAAAATTATTCTGACAATCTAAAAATATTTTCTGGATTTAAATAACCTATTCAGTCAGTTAAGTGCCATACGTGATACACACTTTGGGCGATCATGTCTCCAAGGAGGCATGACTGACTGGGCAGAAGATTATCCCGCCATTGCATTCTGCGGTAGACTGGTTGCCAGCCAAGGCTATAGAAGCCAATTTCTTCTATTATTCAACCTATAACTGGCGGGAAGAGAAGGATTAATACCTTTCCCAAGGCTATTTGCGCGTTAAGTGAATGCAAGGAATTTAACTGGAATTCGAACTCGGCTCCCCGATTTCTCGTTCCGAGCCGATATGCAATGCACCACAACGCACATCCAAATAACCTATTAAAGGTTGATAAAAAAGGCACCTGTGTTGAAAATCTAATACAGAACTTTTTTACTTATTGGAGGAATCACCGTTTGGTTGACAATGTATTCAGGGTATAGGCTAGTAAAATTGCGTGTTGCTGAGACTATTTAATCCATAGCTGGGGGTTGTTTTTCTCCTAGACCGGTTGCCACCTAATGCTATAGAACTGTCCTGCATTTTCCCTATAGTTTGTGGCGCGGGATAAAAGGACTGTTTAGTTCAATCTAAAAGGATCTTCTTACGTATGACGTAAAACTACATCAGGCAAGTAGGTTATTAATCGGGGTGGCCTAATAATTATGGCCGGTAGTGTATATATATATATATATATATATATATATATATATATATATATTAATTATATTTTAGAATATGTACATAATTTTTTTTATATATCCACTAGAAATCGTGCATTTGTTTCGACATTGAAACTTCAATGTCTCATCAGGCGGTGTGGACAGGAATGGAAAGCCGCTTTTATATTTGGTCAGTTGTGTGTGTGGGATGTTAGTGGGGGTTAGTGATAAGCAAACAAGTCTCGTGTATCTAATGGTCAATCCACGAGACTTGTTTCCTTATCACTAACCCCCACCAACTCCCCAAACACAACTGACCAAATATAAGAAAAGAGGCTTTCCATTCCTGTCCACACCGCCTGATGAGACATTGAAGTTTCAATGTCGAAACAAATGTACAATTTGTAGTGGATATATATAAAAAAATTTATGTACATGTTCTAAAATAAAATTCATAATAAATATTCACAGCTCTATATATTATATATCGAGCACTGTTTTAGATTAATGTTTTGGACGTTGTAAAAATTCTTTCTTCGTTCTGTATTCACTCGGATATATATATATATATATATATATATATATATATATATATATGAAATAAATTTCGAAGTTCAAAAGCGTTGTATGATTATTTCTACATGAAATCCCTAAGAGAGATTTCACATTTCATCGGAGAATTTCAAAACTCAAAGTAAAAAAAAATAAGATTTTACCGGCGGATGTTCAAAAATTTACGTCACAGAAAAAAACTAGATGGGTGGGATTAATAAGTAGATAGCAATCAATGTCTATTTTTAAATTTTGGACAACATTACTCTTAGATTGAGTCTGGATGTGCGTTGTGGTACAGTGGATATCGGCTCGGAACAAGAAACCGGGGAGCCGAGTTCGAATTCCAGTTGAATCCATTTTATTCACTTACGCGCAAATACCCTTGGGAAAGGTATTAATCCGTCTCTTCCTTCCAGTTATGGGTTAAATAGCAGGACAGATTGGGTTCTATAGCCTTGGACGGCAACCAGTCTACCGCAGAAAGCAATGGCAACCTACTGCGGGATAATCTTCTGCCCAGTCAGTCATGCCTCTTTCGAGACATGATCGCCCAAGCTTGTATCACGTATGGCACTTAACTGACTGACTGACTGTAAGTGAAAAATTTAAAATTTTGGTTTTGTCTAGCTCTAAAAAAAGAAAGGAGAAGTGAAGGAAGAAATAGGAAATGGTGCTTGACAGGGAAATGGAAAGGAAAGGAAAGAAAAAGGAAAAAGAAAGAAAAAATGAAGAAAAGAAAAATGTCATCTCCGTAGAGACGCTAGGGACGTGTTAACAAAACTAGCGTTTTTAAATGGGATGAAGTTATTAGTAACAAGATTTTTAGAAAAAAAAATTATTTGGGGGAAAAAAGCTGACATATAATTTATTTAAATTTAATTCAATTAATTTAATTAATTATAAACTTAGATTTAAATTAAAAATAAAATTTATTAATATATATATATATATATATTAATAACTTAATATATATATAATAAATATATTAATAATATTAAGATATATATATTGTTGAGCTGTGATTATGCTTAGTGCCAAAATTGTTGTTTTTTCAGTGGTTTACTCATAAAAAGCAGGGGGGTTTTGTCGTAAATTTCTCGATATCGAGACTGTCATAGACCGTTAATAGGATTAATCTGGAGAGATTCGTTACTTAACTCATGCCGACGTCGAAGTTCCTTGAAGACACTAGTATGATAACCTCACTCCTCAGGGCTTAGTTTTTCAATTAACTCTTATGTCCTGGTATTATTTTTGGTGTAATTTAATATGTTGGTATATTAATTAATATCCGTTGATCCCACTCACTTAATTGCAATTTACCATCTCTAGGACCTCTCACATACCAAAATATTAAATTGCACCAGGCTACTTATAAATAAGGACAAAACAGGTGCACTACAGCAGATTAAAAAATAAGCCCTGAGGAGTGAAGACATTGTAAACGATGCCTTCACGAAATTTCAAATTCGGCATGACTCTGGTCAGATAAGTGATAAACCTCTTCACATTATATATATATATATATATATATATATATATATATTACAAGTAATCCCCCTTGACCCATAGGCGCAAGACATATAACCTCTGCCCTAAAAGAGTATCCTCCCAATGAATTTAACGTATAAAATTTTACTTTTCAATTGTTTATTTATGTTTTAGTTTAAATTAAATTAAATTATTACTGAAAGAAGTACTACATATCTTACTATTAAAAAATGCTTCATATTTTATTGCTGGTTGAATCGTGTGACGGACGAACACAGCTCTTATTATAGTATAGATATGAAATTGTGATGGACAGGCGGACGAACAAGGCTGTTATTATAGTATATTACGGTATGTAATTGTGACCGACGGACACGGCTCTTATTATAGAATATTAAGATATGAAACTGTGACGGGCGGACATGGCTCATATAGTATATTCAGATATGAAATTGTGACGGACAGACACTGCACTTACTATAGTATATTAAGATATGAAATTCTGAGAGACGGACAGACGGACGGACACGGCTCTTATTATAGCATAGATTATTACATATACTCGTTTAAAATGTCCATCTTTAAAAACCATAATACAATTTTGTACCATTCCCCAACCGTAAATTGATTATTTAATATTTGTTGCAAATTCGACAATGTGTTTCCAACGAACTTTTTAAAACCTTTTTGGCGACAATAATGCCTTGATAAAATAAATACAAGCAAAAGCAAAAAAAAAAAAAAAAAAGAAAAGACGAATGTTAAAGTTATTTAAGCCTGAAAGGTTTTACATTGCATTTCTAAATTCTAGATAAAGGAAGCCTTACAAATAGGCGCTTAACGACTCGATAAAGTTCGTCAACTAATTTCTCTCTCTCTCTCTTTCTCGCCTTTCTTACTGCTAACTTTCCAAGAAACCATTTTATGTTTATTTATCACCACAAAAGGTAAAATTACACTTTTTATACTTATGTTCAACCAATACATGCCCCTAGAGCCCCTCAAGGTAGAACCTTTTGTAATGTTTTATGAGCATAATAAAAAAAAGCGATTTACCAGGGACTATGCAGGATAGATAATGTCTAACCTTAGACTTGAAGGGGTCAACATTATAGTGATTCAGAAAACACCGTGCTGGGTGTATATTTCACAAAGCCTCTTGCGAAGAGGTTGTCCGAACTTAACTTACTTCTTACGATAGGAATGCGACAGGAATAGGGATAATTCCCGTTTGTGTACAAGACATGTCGAGTCCTAGTATTAACAGTCTGGGTTGGTGATATTCGTACGACAATGCAATAAAGGCAACAGTTAATCATAGACTTGAAGATGTCGACATTGTAGTGATTGGGAAAACAGCCTGCAGGAAGTGAGTTCCACAATACAACAATTATTCGGAGGAGGCACTTCGAGTGGAACTTCCTCTTTACTAATGGAATAGCTATTAAATTCTTCATATTTTTTTTTATACAAATTTTTCTCAAATACAAGATCCAAGAGCCACTCAAGTTAGGGGTACTGTATACTGTTATATGACCATAAGAAAAGCAGAAAGTGTAGTATATTAGGCTATGTTAGAAAGATAACGCTTAGCCTTAGACTTGATGAAGTGAAGAGTGTAGTGGGAAGCATCCTACCAGTGGTCTTTTCCATTATGTAGCACTTCTTGGAAAAAAGCTGTCCTAGTAGAACTTCCTCCTTACTATTGGAATATGAAATAAACAAAAATTACGGTTAATCCTAGACATTTCTGTTCGCTTCGAGACTTTCCTTCATCTTTGAAGAAATTGCCCAGTATTAGCTGCCATATCTAAAAAAATTCTTAAATTTCTGCTCTAACAACTTTTTTGTCGCACTTCCCGCCTGTGGAATTCCTTTCCATATACTTGCTTCCCCGACAACTACAATCTCCAGGAATTTAAATGTAAGATCAATAGACATCTATCACACTAACTCGCATCCATTCCCTCAAACACTCTACCAACCCCCATCCTCGGTATCCTCACCCGTCTACCACCCTCTTTCCGATATTTCCTATAACTAACCACTCTTTCTCAGCACTTTCCCCTATGTAACCCCCTGCGCAATAGTGGCAGTGGAATGCCTTGCTTGGGGTGAAATGATTTTTAAAAAAGTCTAAAATTTATTCATGTCGATCTCATGAATTCTCCTCTTTGGTAGCTCAATGCAGGAATTTAATCAATCTGCTAGATTGGCAGATAGATCTCATCTTTTGCTGTTGAAATGCTAAATGACACCGTAAGTTTTAATCTGAGAGATTCTTTTCTCGCGCTTCTCACCTGTGGAAGTCTCTTTGGATTCCTTCCTTTGCTGCCTCTTCAAAATTGAATAATTACCAAAAATCAAAGAGTTATTCATGTTTCATAAGTGATTATGGTATTCACGGTACATACGAGAATTTTTTACAATTAAAAACAAAAGAAAAGTAAATATTTGGTTTTTATCGGGTGAGCGCGAATTTAGATCTCACACTTAAAAATAGCGCACCCGAATCGCCCACATTTGGGGCGATTGCAAAGGTCAACCCAACCAGAGTGCAATGGAAATTCTCTGGGAGAATTAATCTGAATTTTAGTAAATATAAATTATTCTTATTTTCGGCTAAATTAATATTTTGGGGTGAATTATTTATTCTTAGGAGTTAATTAATATTTTTGGGTGAATTATTTATTCTTAGGAGTTAATTAATATTTTGGGGTGAATTATTTATTCTTAGGAGTTAATTAATATTTTGGGGTGAATTATTTATTCTTAGGAGTTAATTAATATTTTGGGGTGAATTATCTATTCTTAGGAGTTAATTAATATTTTGGGGTGAATTATTTATTCTTAGGAGTTAATTAATATTTTGGGGTGAATTATTTATTCTTAAGAGTTAATTAATATTTTGGGGTGAATTACTTATTCTTAGGAGTTAATTAATATTTTGGGGTGAATTATTTATTCTTAGGAGTTAATTAATATTTTGGGGTGAATTATTTATTCTTAGGAGTTAATTAATATTTTGGGGTGAATTATTTATTCTTAGGAGTTAATTAATATTTTGGGGTGAATTATTTATTCTTAGGAGTTAATTAATATTTTGGGGTGAATTATTTATTCTTAGGAGTTAATTAATATTTTGGGGTGAATTATTTATTCTTAGGAGTTAATTAATATTTTGGAGTGAATTATTTATTCTTAGGAGTTAATTAATATTTTGGGGTGAATTATTTATTCTTAGGAGTTAATTAATATTTTGGGGTGAATTATTTATTCTTAGGAGTTAATTAATATTTTGGGGTGAATTATTTATTCTTAGGAGTTAATTAATATTTTGGGGTGAATTATTTATTCTTAGGAGTTAATTAATATTTTGGGGTGAATTATTTATTCTTAGGAGTTAATTAATATTTTGGGGTGAATTATTTATTCTTAGGAGTTAATTAATATTTTGGGGTGAATTATTTATTCTTAGGAGTTAATTAATATTTTGGGGTGAATTATTTATTCTTAGGAGTTAATTAATATTTTGGGGTGAATTATTTATTCTTAGGAGTTAATTAATATTTTGGGGTGAATTATTTATTCTTAGGAGTTAATTAATATTTTGGGGTGAATTATTTATTCTTAGGAGTTAATTAATATTTTGGGGTGAATTATTTATTCTTAGGAGTTAATTAATATTTTGGGGTGAATTATTTATTCTTAGGAGTTAATTAATATTTTGGGGTGAATTATTTATTCTTAAGAGTTAATTAATATTTTGGGGTGAATTATTTATTCTTAGGAGTTAATTAATATTTTGGGGTGAATTACTTATTCTTAGGAGTTAATTAATATTTTGGGGTGAATTACTTATTCTTAGGAGTTAATTAATATTTTGGGGTGAATTACTTATTCTTAGGAGTTAATTAATATTTTGGGGTGAATTATTTATTCTTAGGAGTTAATTAATATTTTGGGGTGAATTATTTATTCTTAGGAGTTAATTAATATTTTGGGGTGAATTATTTATTCTTAGGAGTTAATTAATATTTTGGGGTGAATTATTTATTCTTAGGAGTTAATTAATATTTTGGAGTGAATTATTTATTCTTAGGAGTTAATTAATATTTTGGGGTGAATTATTTATTCTTAGGAGTTAATTAATATTTTGGGGTGAATTATTTATTCTTAGGAGTTAATTAATATTTTGGGGTGAATTATTTATTCTTAGGAGTTAATTAATATTTTGGGGTGAATTATTTATTCTTAGGAGATAATTAATATTTTGGGGTGAATTATTTATTCTTAGGAGTTAATTAATATTTTGGGGTGAATTATTTATTCTTAGGAGTTAATTAATATTTTGGGGTGAATTATTTATTCTTAGGAGTTAATTAATATTTTGGGGTGAATTATTTATTCTTAGGAGTTAATTAATATTTTGGGGTGAATTATTTATTCTTAGGAGTTAATTAATATTTTGGGGTGAATTATTTATTCTTAGGAGTTAATTAATATTTTGGGGTGAATTATTTATTCTTAGGAGTTAATTAATATTTTGGGGTGAATTATTTATTCTTAGGAGTTAATTAATATTTTGGGGTGAATTATTTATTCTTAGGAGTTAATTAATATTTTGGGGTAAATTATTTATTCTTAGGAGTTAATTAATATTTTGGGGTGAATTATCTATTCTTAGGAGTTAATTAATATTTTGCGGTGAATTAACAAAAATATTCTCTTCTCAGTTTCTTTCACTCTCAGTAATCGCTTAATTAGTGGTATAATCACCTTGCCTGGGGTGAAATTAATCGCCTTACCTGGGGGTGAAATGATTTAAAAGGTATCTAGTTAATCTCATGTTAAATAATTTAGTGTTATTTTCAGTTCATTTTTTTTCATGGTAGATTTCATAGTATTTCTTTACGTTTCATAGAAATTCTTATTTTGAACATTTATTCACTAATCTTATAATGCTATTAAATTGGCCGCGGTGTTTTGTGTAGCAGGGTTGTTATGATAACAAACTTTTCCTTAGAGGTTTCGATTATTCTTTAAAAACGTTCGCACAAAATGGCGGAACGACAATACCGGAATAAGAAAATATTTTCGATACTCTTTAGCTTAATTAGCACGCTCTTCAAAAATAGGTAAAACTGTAGTGATATGTAAATGACTGCCTAATTAGCATAACTAAGATATAGAGATTATATAAGTTCCTAAGAATACAACGGGAACGGGGATAATTCTTGCTTGTGTACATGACATGTCGAGTCCTATTATTAACCCTCTAGAGCCATTCGTATCATATTTGATGCAGTATGAAAACAAGCCTTGAAAGAAACATTTTCCTGAAAAATTTTTTAAGAGAAATATTTTATAAATTTGAAACGAAAGCAGTACTGACTGCTCAGTCAATGAATACCAAATGTTTCCTTATAGGGAAATACCAAATGTTTCCTTATAAGGAAATACTGTATCAAATATGATACGAATGGCCCTAGAGGGTTAAGTAGTAATTAGTGGGGGATCTGTTTATTACTTCATAACAATATAGAACTGATCCCCCACTTTATGCCCAGTAGAAGCCTTAACCCTCTAGGGCCATTCGTATCATATTTGATACAGTATGAAAACAAGCCTTGAAAGAAATATTTTCCTGAAAAATTTTTTAAGAGAAATATTTTATAAATTTCAAATGAAAGTCAATGAATACCAAATGTTTCCTTATAGGGAAATACCAAATGTTTCCTTATAGGGAAATACTGTATCAAATATGATACGAATGGCTCTAGAGGGTTAATAGATAGATAGATAGATAGATAGATAGATAGATAGATAGATAGATAGATAGATAGATAGAGATTAACACTCTAGGGCCATTCGTATCATACAGTATGAAAACAAGCCTTGAAAGAAATATTTTCCTGAAAAATTTTTTAAGAGAAATATTTTATAAATTTCAAATGAAAGCAGTACTGACTGCTCAGTCAATGAATACCAAATGTTTCCTTATAGGGAAATACCAAATGTTTCCTTATAGGGAAATACTGTATCAAATATGATACGAATGGCCCTAGAGGGTTAATAGATAGATAGATAGATAGATAGATAGATAGATAGATAGATAGATAGATAGATAGATTGAGATTAACCCTCTAGGGCCATTCGTATCATACAGTATGAAAACAAGCCTTGAAAGAAATATTTTCCTGAAAAATTTTTTAAGAGAAATATTTTATAAATTTCAAATGAAAGCAGTACTGACTGCTCAGTCAATGAATACCAAATGTTTCCTTATAGGGAAATACCAAATGTTTCCTTATAGGGAAATACTGTATCAAATATGATACGAATGGCCCTAGAGGGTTAACAGTCAGGGTTGGTGAAATTCATACGACAGTTCAATAAAGGTAACAGTTAATTCTAGACTTGAAGATGTCGACATTGTAGTGAATGGGAAAACATCCGGCAGGGAGTCAGTTCCACAAAACAACAATTATTCGGAGGAGGCTGCCCGAGTGGAACTTCCTCTTTACTAATGGAATAGCTATAATAATAATAATAATAATAATAATAATAATAATAATATAATAGAGATTATAGAAGTGCCTAATTTTGCAAGATTCGGTGTGTTGTATCACTTTCATCATTTATCTATCATTTCTCGGCCTTTTGGCCGGGAAGCATGACCAGTGAAGGCCAGCTATTATGAAGAAGAAGGGCTTGGAGAATCTGATGCTCACGGGACGAATAGATTGGAAGATAAACAAGAGAAAGTAACATACTTGAGCATATGGATGGCGGAGCGGGGAGTGAGTAGGATATCAGGAGAGGAAGTGTTAAGATAGGGAGATGTGGAAGGCCATGATCGCCTATGTCCTGAAGAGACACGACACATAGAAGAAGGAGATGACGGGCTAAGACAAGCTTAGTACCCAGTCCTCGAGTAAGCGAGGGCTGGGTAATATTTTATCAGCCGCTAAAGCGTATGCGCTCAGGTCCCCACATTAAAAACCGACCTTGTGTCACAACCCACCTTGTGTGTGCGGGACGAGGCTGGGTAGATACATCGCTTCTGAGAATTTTTGCTAAGGAGCATTACAAGCTAAGACTAGCTAAAACAAGTTGAAAGCAATTAAGCAATTATCACGTATGCTTGGGTTGAGTAAATTTTGACCAACTACCTGTGTGTACGCGCTGAGGTCCCCACGTTAAACCGTGTGTCACAACTCACTTCAATCGGGGTTAGAGTAAATACCCTCTGTATTGTTTCTCAGCCTTTTGGCTAAGAAGCATGAGTAGCTATGACAGCCTTAGTACCCAGTCTTCGTGTATGTGAGGACTGGATAAATTTCGACCAGCTACTTAAGCGTACTCGCCCAGGTTTCCACGTTAAAAACCGACCTTGTGTCACAACTCATCTCAGTGGATGTTGAAGGAGAGGCGGGGTAAATACCCTTGTTTATGATCTCTCAGAAGAAGGGGTGCCCGGTAACGGAGACTAATTGCTCCCTCATAACGCTAGAGGGGTAGGATCGGTAGTAACACCGATGACAGCGGTTGTGATGGCTTAGCTATTTGTAGACGCGGCATTAGTGCACGCGTTCGGGACCCCTAAACTAAACTTTGTGCCGCATCCTGCGTGAGCAAAGCAACAAATAGTTACCGAAAACGATAGGAGGGTTTCATCCGCTGCTGATAATAATGGCTCAAGCCCCGAGCGGCCATCCCCATCAGTCAGTAACTTTCCTTCGGGAGGGAGCTGGGTTTATTCTGTAAAGTCCCCGAAATGGGGTAGTATTGATGGCATTTAAGAATTTTTTTACGCTACTACCGATAAACCAACACTAAACGCAACCTTTTGTTATATTACATTTGAGTCGTGGGCGGGTGTCTAGACACAGAATCCGATACACGAGATTAATGATTACCAATGAAAAGAGAAAAGACGAAAGAAATCACATTTAGTAACGAAAACATATTTTAGAAGAATCGAGTTTGAGTTTTGTTTAACGGCATATCAACACCTCTGTGAGTTATATAATACCAAATTTGTGGTGTTTTAAGGTATTTTTTTTTAATGTTCGGTTATAGTAAGAAGGTGAATTTAGTCAGATTTTAATAAAATTTTTTGTTTTTATTCAAAAAGAATAAAAACAAAAAATTTTTTAGAAAACTGAAAATGTCTTCTAGTTTTGCATTCAAAAATGTTTTGTTAAGAATACTGTTTCCTTAAAAATGTGTTACTGTAATAAGTTAAAGAAAAATGTATTGTTGGTAATATTTTTCCTTCAAAAATGTATATATTTCTATAAATGTCTATTTTTATGTATGCATTTCTATAAAAGTGTATTTGTATACTTTCATAGTGTTTTGACTCCAGTTTGGAGGTTAACTATTTTTCCATAGCTGGGACCCTAGCAGGTGCTACTACTCCGGGTCAGAGTGGTCCTTCAAAAATATATTGTTGGCAATATTTTTCCTCCAAAAAATATATTTTTCTATAAAAGTCTACTTTTATTTATATATTTCTATAAAAGTCTATTTTTATACTTTCATAATGTTTTGCCCCCTTTTTGGGAGTTAACTATTTGCCCATAGTTGAGACCCTAACAGGTGCTACCGCTCCGGGTCAGGGTGGACCTGAGAACACCAGCAATTAAGAGGTGGTTCCATGCTTCTCACAACCTCCCAATCAAAGGCTTTGCTACCACTCCGGGTCAGGGTGGACCTGAAAACAACAACTAAAAGGTGGTTCCATGTTCCTCACAACCTTCCAATCAGAGGCCTTGCTGCCGGATGCAGTTTACCGTCATGCCCAGGACCAATCATTTTTGTTAATTATTAATTATTAATTAACTATTATTAACTTATTAATTAACTTATAAATTATTAATTAACATTCATTAGACCTTCTACCAACAACGTTTATCAGAATCAACGAATATTGATTTTTTGTGTAATTTTAAAAGAGGGTTCTTTTTATGATATAAGTACAATGTCGAATCAGTCCCTGTTTTCTTATAGTGTCATTTGTACTTTGTTTGTAATTTGAAATATGGAATCTCAAACTGTAATTATTTCGAACTATTATTCCCTACTCTAGTGTTTGTTTTTTATTAAATTGGCCACAGCGTTTTCTGTAGGAGTCTTGCCATAGCAACGACTTGTTTGTGGTGAAATTATTAAAAATCTATTTTTTTTTTTTAACAGTTGTAAAGTTTATTTATACATTGTTTCCTGTTTAGGATTGGGATTCCGTTTTTTATGGTTTTTTTTCTAAAGTCTACTTCAACTCTATACTTAAAATGTCTTCTTTCTTCTATGTGCCTTGTCCTTTCAAGACGTAGGCGATCATGGCCTTCCACGTTTCCCTATGGAAAATGGAAAAACAAAAATTTTTAAATTGATAATCCAGATTATTTTATATATTTATTATCAATTAAATATTCACTCATTTTTTCTATTTTATTTATATTCGTGATCAGTCAGTAAAGTGCCATACGTGATACACGCTTGGGCGATCATGTCTCGAAGGAGACATGAATGACTAGGCAGAAGATTATCCTGCAGTAGGTTGCCATTGCTTTCTGCGGTAGATTGGTTGCCAGCAAAGGCTATAGAACCCAATCTGTCCTGTTATTTAACCCATAACTGAAAGGAAAAGACGGATTAATACCTTTCCCAAAGGTATTTGTGCGTAAGTGAATGCAATGAATTCAACTGGAATTTGAACTCGGCTCCCCGATTTCCTCGTTCCGTGCCGATATCCACTGTACCACAACGCACATTCGTTATTCGTAATATGAAACGTTTAATCTAAATTAGCGTTTCTTAACTTTGTTACATTTCTGTCTATATTTCTGAGATGAGGTATTGTAACTTCGTCTTGTGTCTTTTCCTTTCAGGACGTAGACGATAATGGCCCTCCACGTCTCCCTATTCCTGGTGGCTATGAGCACACTTTCTCTTGTAACACCACGCAATCCCCGTTCTGTCATCCATCTGCTCAGGCCCTTCAAATATGTTAACCGTTGCTTTCCTCTGTCTCTTTTCTCCTCTATCTGGCCTGTTAGTATCAGGTTCTTCAAGCCCTCCTTCTTCATTGCATGTCCCAGGAACTTTAGTTGTCTCTTGCTGATGTTCACTAGTAATTTCCTTCTTGTTTCCATCCTTTCCAAAACCTCATCATTGCTCACATGATCGGTACGCGATATCCTCAGCATCCTTCTGTAGAACAACATTTCATCTGCTTTGAGTTTTTTTCTTTATCTTTGAGGATATTGTCCAGCATTCACTGCCATATTAAAGAACTGACATCACATAGCAATCTAGTATTCTCTTCTTTTTTTCTGGTGAAAGTTTTCTCTCTCTTAATACTTTATTCAGCTTCTGGAACACACCCCATGTATTTAAATTTTTGTACCTGCTTGATTTTAGTATCTCCAACGTGAATTTGGCATTTTGGGCTGCTCTTTTTGCTGATGTTTACCATGCATTCGATTTTCTTGCAGTTTATTTGTAGTCCTTTCTTGTCACTCTCTCCAGCTACTTTCTGTAGGAGGTCTTGTAGTTTCCTTTCCGTGCCTGCAATCATCACTGTATCGTCTGCGTACCGTATGTTATTCAAATTGTGGCCTCCGATTACAAATCCTGACATAACATCTAGGGTCCTCAAAATATTCTCGCTGTACAAGTTGAACAGATCCGGTGAAAAAACGCACCCTTGTCTTACGCCCCTTTCTATCTTTGTATATCTGCTGACTTCGTTACCTGTCCGTATGCAGGCAGTTTGCTGCCAGTAGAGATACTTAATTACTCATATATTTATTTATTTATTTTTACGTCAATAAGAGTAGATATATTCGTCTCTCGCTCTTTCTCAGTCTTTTAAACAAGAGTAGAAAAGCATTTGTAAATACTTACCTGATACTTTTGACTAGAAAGTTCTAAAATAATATTAAGTTTAAGCCCCGAGGTAGTAAGGGCATCCTCCCAGGTAGTATCTCTCCTTCGGGAGAGGGCTGGAATTAGCCGGAGCTAGAGAGGCTCCAGATAAGGAGAACTGATGAGGAGCCTTGAGCAATTTTTCCGCGGTATTGCCGTTAAACTCTCTTGTGTCACAATAGGTAGTGGCGTGAGTGTATTGAAAAATACTCATGACTAACCAGGTAGAAGATTTTCTCGCAGTAAGTTGCTGTTTCTAACTGCGATAAAGTATCAGGTCAGTGCAAAAGTTTTTGCCGGTTTGTAAAAGGGTAATTTTAAATCATTGTAATTCATTTTATGGATATTGTTATTACTTAAACATATCACCATTATTAATTTATAGCTTTTCTTTCAGATTATTAAAGCATAATTCATATTTTTATGTAATATTCTCATCCATGTTTTTTTCAATTTAAAGAACACATTAGGCATGCTCTATGAATTTCACGACACCTTCAGACATCATTTTTGGGTAAGCTTGTTCTCGCACAGCACTACTGACCAAAGATCTCCTAGGAGAATTTGGTTGGGAAATCTTGCCCCATCCTGCATAGCTCCCTCGGATTATCACTTATTTCGAGGATTCAAAACCATTTAGATGGCCTTGGGTTAACATCACGAGAAGATATTGAATATGAGTTAGATTCATATTTCACATTAAAACCTAAAGAATTTTACAAGCGAGGAATTTATAAGCTCGTTGATAGATGGAATCAAGTTATAGAGAGCAAAGGTCGTTATTTTTATGAATAAAGATTTTCAAAAACACACAGTTCTTCATTTTCAAGATGAAATTTTAAATTGGCAAAAACTTTTGCACCGACCTGATAGTTGTCACCCAAGTTTATAGAACCCAGTCTGCCCTGTTATTCAATGAGATTTTTGGGGAAGATGAATTCATACCTTTCACAAGAGGATTTGTGCGTAAGTGAATATAATGGACATGGCTGATATTCGAACTCGAAAGGAAACGATAAGGATTTCTACAGAGAGTAGTGACGGACAGTGTGAAGAAAGGACTAAGTCATAATTAGCAATAGGAAGCTGATACCAATGACGAGAAGTAGTATGTATTCAACTGCTTCATGGGTAATAACTGTAGCTAGTCGTAGACTTTATCACTCCATATGTAATTGCGTTACATAATCTTCCTGTAGCGAAAAGGTTTATATCCCCCTATTTGCCCGGGTAAATCTGGGAGCTTATGTCTCTGAGCCATATTCCTCCATCTCCCTAAGAGATTGTCTCGATATCGAAGATCTTGATCTTTTCCTCGTGTATAGGAGTGTTCCTCCAATGATTATTCTTGTTCATCACCAGAGTCTATATTTCAGACGATCGTTTTCACTGTTTAGTTTGTCTTGTGCTGACATCACACTTTTGCAATCATTACTTTCAGGCTCACTCTACATTTCTTCATCGCTATCATGTTGGAAACTAATTTGGTTTGCATGCGTTAATATCTCATTTCTATTTTTATCTATTATCATAGTGTTCTGTCCACTTCGCATTATGAATTTTGCCCCTCGGAGATTAGATTAACTATTTTTTTATACCACAGTTTTTCGTTAGTAACATAAGATATGGTCAATGGGGCTCTAATTGACGGGAATTTAACAGAAACAGTACGTGTCTGCAAATCCGGAAGTCAAAATTGCTACAGTTTGAAGAAAAGACAAAAAAAAAAAAAAAGACAGAAAATGTAAAAATTTAATAAGGAGTGGGGTAAAGTAAATAATCGACAAAGAGGACACATAACCATGACATCCTACACGTACGCACATAAAACAAAATCGGAAAACAAAGTAGAAAAACAAAGTACAAAGCGGAAATAGGAAAAGAAAAGAAGAAAAGTAAAGAGGAAAAGAAAGTAGGAAAAGAAAAGAGGAAAAGAAAAGAGGAAAAGAAAGTAGGTGTAGTGTCGCTTTTACTGACTCACACGAAGTAGCAGGCAGTCAAATGCCTCATGGCCAATAGATGTATCTGTTTATACATTCGGTGACTTCCTATGTAAATGAATCGACTCATCTCCAAATACGAAAGAGGTTTTAACTCCTCATTTTCTCTGTATTTCAGGGAACTTTTCTTCTCACTACATTCCTCATCTCCCCTAAGAATTTGTCTAGATATGAGACATCATGATCTTTTTCTTTTTCATAGACGTGTTTCTACAACAGTTGTTTATTTTCCGAGTTTATGCTGATCTCGATTTCACTGTCATATTTGTCTTCCATTGACTTTCACTTTCACTTTCACTTTCGTCATTTTCAGGCTCAATGTACATTTCTTCGTCACTATCATATTGCAATCTAATTTGGTCCGCATGCGTTAATATCCCATTTCCATTTTTTTCTATTATCATATCGTTTTATTCAATTTTCATTATGAATCTTGCCTTTTGTAGATTTATTTCATTATTCTTTTTATACAATAGCTTTTCGTTAGTGGCATAGGAAGTAGTCAGTGTTGACCTAATTTGTCTAACGATGAGGGCGGACGGGCTTTCCGATTTACTAGCAAGTGGTATCATTGACGACGCCATTGTTGTGTAGTGTAAATTACTCGCGGGAATTAGCATACAGTCAACTGCCTCATGGGTAATAGCCGTAGTTATTTATAGTATTTGTGACTTCATATGTAAATGAGTTACCTCAGTGAACATTGTTTAGTAATATGTACAGGCGGACCACTTAACCTAAGTAGTACCAAGTTTTCACATCAATTGTTTATCACACTCACAAAGAGATTTTTCCCTATTGACCTTTGAGAGGTCATAGAAGAGGCACTCGTCATCTAGTAATTTGGGGAAGGGGAAGTAGAGGCGTCAGTTTTAAAACCCTGTTATTGCACTAAATTTGAAAGTTGCGGGTTGACAGGATAAAGGATGACACATAGTATTTTTTCTAAAGTGTCACGGTTTTTTTTTTTTTTTGTTGAGGAAATTAGTTTAAAGATTATATTTAGGCTTAAAATCGTAGAGTTGCAATTTAATTCCGGTGTGCAGTTAAAGCCTTAGAGCACAACCATATCACATTTATAATTTAATAAAGCTTACAAATTTTACATGGACAAGATGTATAGCACCAGCATTTTATTGCTAAATCATAGTCCAATCAAATAAGACCTTAATTTACTCCAAAGGGACATTACACTGAACGATTTAGCTATCTTATGCTGTAATCTAAACTTATTTATAAATGGAACTTTGTCTGTGTGTGTGTGTATGTGTATGTGTGTGTGTGTGTGTGTGTGTGTGTGTGTGTGTGTGTGTGTGTCCGTCCGTTACTTATAGACTCCGAAATGGCTGAACCGATTTTCTTGAAAATTTACACAGTTGTACTATAAGCGTCTGCGAGTGTTCTTAGCTAGGTTTTGTGTAGAGGTACCCCCGATAAATATCGAAAATCGATAATAGAAAAAATCGGGTTATAGAAGGAGTGTTTCGATTTTAATCAAATTTGATACACTCATAGACAAAAACATAAGAAACGATATTCAGAAGTTTCAAGGTTGCAGTTTTTACAATAGTACAGAAAATTTGATATTGATACTAGGAAATCAAAATTTGACTTACATCCATTCATTTTTCTTTCAGTCTACGGTTTCGCTTTAACTGGAAACAACTATTGCTTTTTAGTCTTTCAAGCCAACGTCCAAAGAGTCTGAGCTCCAGGACCATGGATTAGTTTTAAAGCTTTCATTACACTCGAGCAACGCCGGGGTATACTGCTAGTATATTATATAGTGCAGTTGTTTTAGCGTGATTTTTTATAAGCAAATTTAAAACATTTTGTGTTATAATTTTCCCCCCAAAACTACCATTTTATCCTTTTTTGTTGATCTAACAAAACTTCTTGTTTGAGTAGCCTTTTTTGCAATCGTTTGTAATTTTTTCCTGAGCTTTTATTTACTGAATACAATTATCGAATATATTTGTCATAAACAACAAACCATCACATAATATATCCAGCTAAAACAGGAAAATATTCTTCAACATAAGAGTCAATGCATTTACAAACTAGTGACTTTTTAAAAAAATCATTTCACCCCAGGCAAGACATTCCACTGCCACTAATGCGCAGGGGGTTACATTTGGGAAAGTGATGAGAGTGGTTAGATATAGGAAATGTCAGAAGGGGGTGATAGACGGGTAAGGATACTGAGGATGAAGGTTGGGTAGATGGGAAGAGTTTTTGAGAGAATGGATGCGAGTTAGTGTGTTAGGAGGCGTCTATTGACCTTACATTTAAACTCCTGGAGATTGTAGCTGTTGGAGAAATATGTGAAACGTAATTCCATAGGCGGAAAGTGCGAGAAAAGAAGCTGTTGGAGTAGAAATGGCAGTTAGATTTTATCGGTTTCACTGTAAAAGGGTGAGACGTAGTTGCTAATCTAGTAGCTCGTGCAAATTTGTACCTAGGGGGCACCAGTGATCTAAGTTCATCGGAGCAGAAGCCATTGAAAGTATTTATAGAAAAGGCACAGAGAAGCTACGTCACGCCGGTGAGAGAGTGACTGCAGTCGGTATGCCAAATCGGTATCGATCACATTACAGATTCTCCGTTGTATTTTGTCAAGGAGGAGAATAGCAGGGGCACCCGACCAGATGTGGCAGCAGTATTCAATGCACGGGCGGATGGTAGATTTATATATGTGCAGGATAGATTCAGACGGGAAAAACTTCCGGGCCCTGCACAGAGAACCGACTTTCATAGCAGCGGATTTAGCGATGGATTCGACATAGTCCTTTCGTAAGAAACTAATAACCTAATGCCATTTAAATTTTATTTTTTTTACATCATGTTCTTATACCAGAGTAAATCAGAACGTTGTTTTTATAATCATTTCACCCCAACCAAGGTAGGACAGTTTACAATGTGGAAAAAAATAAAAATAAAGCTAGAGGGAAAGTTGAAGAAAGGTTAAGAGGAAGATGGGAACCAAGAAGATAGAAAATGACAATTGATGTTGCATTTAAACTTTTGGAGATTGAAGCGGGGAAGCAATTAAATGGAAGGGAAAACTGTTAAAGTAGAAGAGTCGGTTACATTTAACTATTTCGATGTTAATAGGAGGGGACCTTGATGAGAATCTAATAGCATGAGTAAATAAATGTGGTCAGGGAACAAGTAAAAAAGCTCGTTAGAACATTTGCCATGAAAATACTTGTACAAATCACAGAAGGAAGCCACATTACATCAGTGAGAAAGTGACTGAAGGCAGGTTGCCAGATCAAGTTCCATTATATTGCAAATCTAACTTTGGATATTGACAAGAACCTCAAGATGAATAACCGGAGCACCAGACCAGATATGGCAACAGTATACAATTCACGAACAAATGATAGATTTATAAATGTTGCATTAATTATGATCTAACAAATCTTATTACTTGGGAAGCCTTTTTTTTTTTTTTTTTTTTTTTTTTTTTTGCGATCGTTTGCAATTTTTCCCCCGAGTTTTTACTTATCGGATACAGTAAAAAAAAAAACTACTATATTTTGCTTGTGATGATTCATAATTACAATTCTAGTTTGAATATATCTTCTATTCAATGTATCGCATTGTTGTAGAGTAGCTAGCACTCCTTCAGCACTCTAGCCGATGGACTGGCTCATAGCCCAAAAGAGTCTACGAGAATTTATTTATTTTTAATAAGTTGCGTCGAGCAGATTAATATTCGGACTGACTTACTTCGTCGGCTATTCACCATTTAGACCCTCCTCTTTTTTTGCTCCTAAGTTTGTCTTGTTAATTGTTTGCAACTTATCGTTATGTATTTTTCTATATATTCCTTATCACCGGATACTATGCTGAATGAATATATTAAGCACTCATTCTTCTTTGTGTATCATTCATTTCGACGATACTGCACTAATATAAAATATATCAACTTTATTTGAATTTATACTTGAAATAGTAACATTTTGAAGTCCGTTTGTAAGCAAAGTCCTACTGAAATTAGCTATTTCTGTACATTTTACTAAGATTCTTTTAAAACTGAATGCTCCACAATTGGTAAAAGCACAGAATCTAATTTTTGGCGTCGTTACTTGTCACATTAAACCTCAGCTTTCACTTATGTAATTGACAATGACATTCACCTAATAAGAAAAACATGAGGATATTAGGCAAGAGATTCCATAGCTGGAAAGTTTTCTTTTAATAATGATTTCACTCCAAGCGCGGCAGTGACGTCACTAAGTCGCAAGGGTTTGTTAAGCGCGACAGAATATGAGAAAAAAAAAGCACATTATTAAAGATAGATAAAAGTAAATGAACAGAAATCAAGAACGACTGAATATGACCTTTGACATTGCGTTTAGATTTTTAGTATCTCAGTTAACTGGGAAGCAATAAGCCGGAAGAGAGTTCCATAAACGAGAAGTACAAGAGAAAAAACTGTTAGACTAGAACTTACGGTTATATCTAGTTATTTAAACTGTGAAATGATGAGACCTTGCTGCCAATCTAGTACTACGTTTAAATTCATAAAGTCTATGTACCATGGAGGAAAGGTCATCGGACAAATTACCATGAAAATATAGAAAAGACATACGGAAGCTATGTTATGATAAGTGGAAAGTGGATGCAGCCTATATGCCAGATCAGGAACAACAACACTGCAGATTCCTCTTTGTATTTAATCTAACATATCTAAATACATCGCAGAATCACCAGACCAGATGTGACAACAATATTCATTACATGAACGAATGGTTGATTTATAAATGTTTAAGAAAGATTCCGGAGAGAAAATTTTCTAGTAAGTTACAGTTATGTAACTTCCCTAGTACCAGACTTACCGATTGATTCAATATAATCGTTCCTCAGCATGTCAGGAGAAAATGTTAGCTCAAGATTGGGCAATGAACCATTTTCCTGAAGAAGTTCTCTAATAAGATTAAAAATGGGGAGTTTTATTTTGGGAGCGTTAAACAAGCAAATCCTTGTTCCAGTTAACAAACGATTGTAGTTCATTTTTGACCTTACTGAATTGAGCAGTATTAAGACAGGTGTAAATAGATGTACAATCAGCATAGATACTGAGAATTGATAATCCTCGACGCCACTCTTTGTCAAAGGCATTTGCGATTTTAATTCGGTCCCTTTCGAGATGTTTTTAATACCAAGCTCTAAAGATAGTGTAAGCGTAATAATAGTTAAGACATCAGCAGTGGATCTAGAAGTGCGACAATTTCACTAGTTGTCGCTAAAACTGTTTTTTCCTGTTAAGGTGGTTCACAACGTTAGTTGATGAGGGTAAGGAGGCTGATGGGACGAGGGCCCAACTACTTTTATGCCTACAGAGCACACATTAGACACCTTCTATTGACCTCAGGCAGTGTTTAAACAAATTTGTCAGTACTGGAGTTAGTTCTGGGCTTAAGTTTATGAGAATAACCACAGTTGTTTCATCCGGAACAGTAGCCTTCTTAGCATCATGTCTAAAAACTTCCCGAGCCGAGATAGAAATATTGCAATGCTTGAACTCTGGGACGTGGGGGAAGACAGACAAAGGATAGACATTGTTGTAGACAACATAGACTTACAGGCGAAGTTCATTGTAAAAAGCTTAGATTTATGTAACGATGATGAAATAACCTCAGGACCATTAATAATGGAGAACATGTTGATTTTTTTTTAATCATTTCACCCCAAGCAAGGCATTCCACTGCCACTATTGCACTTGGGGCTACATAGGAGAAGGTAAATAGAAAGAGTGGTTAGATATAGGAAATATCAGAAGGGGGGTGATAGATAGTTGGGTGGATGGGAAGAGTGTTTGAAAGAATGGAAGCGAGTTAGTGTGTTAGGAGGTGTCTATTGACCTTACATTTAAACTCCTGGAGATTGTAGCCGTCGGGGAAGCAGTCATGTGGAAGTGCGAGAAAAGAAACTGTTGGAGTAGAAGTTGTGGTTGCATTTTATCGGTTTCACTGTAAAAGGGTGGGATCTAGTTGCTAATCTAGTATCTTGTGCAAATTCGGACCTAGGGGGCACCAGTGATCTAAGTTCATCGGAGCAGAAGCTGTGAAAGTATTTATAGAAGATACACAGGGAAGCCACGTCGCGCCGGTGAGAGAGAGACTGCAGGCGGTCTGCCAAGTCAGTATCGATCACATTACAGACCCTCCGCTGTACCTTGTCGAGAAGCCCGAGGAGAATAGCAGGGGCACCCAACCAGATATGGCAACAGTATTCAATGCACGGGCGGATGGTAGATTTATAAATGTGCACGATAGATTCAGACGGAAAAAACCTCCGGGCCCTGCACAGAGAACCGACTTTCATAGCAGCGGATTTAGCAATGGATTCGATATAGTCATTCCACTTGAGGTACTAGAAGATTATGATAAATAATAAATTTTAGTGGCAATAGATTTTGATGGAATGGGTTTGGTTGTGGCGTTTTTGTTAATGTTCATTTTAGTCCAAGTCATTCTAAGCAAGTAGTCGATGCCCTAAGATAATTAAAAATCGACTTACTTCGACATTTTACCGTTGAGTGGCAATAGAAACGTTGGGTAAATAATTTGATGACTTGTCCAATCGGTTCTGTGATATGAAATTTGAAACGTTCGATAAGCAATTATTTCGAATCATTGTTAAAATGCGAATAAAAAGAAAGAAAGAAAAGAAAAGAAAAAGAGAGACAATAAAAAAGAAAGTAAAAGAATGAGGGTAAAAGTGAATGAGAAAGAATCAAAGAAAGTGTAACGAATAAGAAAGAAATTAATAAAGAAATATTAAAAAGACAAATCAAAGAATGAAATAGAAAGAAAGCAATAATGACAAGAAAGAAAGAACCAAAAAATGAACGAATGAAAAAGAAAGAATGAAAAAGAAATAAAAATAGACAGGGTAAAACGAAAAAAAGAAAGAAAGAAAGAAAGAAAGAAAGAAAAGATAAAGAAGAGAAGAGATCAAAGGAAAGAAAATAAAAGCAAAGAGAAAGAAAAAATAATAAAAGAACAAAAACGAAGAAAAAGAAAGAAAAAGAAGAAAATCAAAAGAAAGTAAAATGAAGAATGATACAGAAAGAAAGAAAAATAGTACAAAGAAAGAATTTTAAAAAATGTAAAAGAAACAAATACCATAAAAGAGGAAAAAAGACAGAGTGTAAATAAAAAATAAAATAAAATAGAAAGAAAAAAGAAAAAAAGAAAGAAAGAAAAGGAAACAGAAGAAATTAATTGACATAAAATAAAAAAGAGAGAAACAAAAATCAAACAAAAATAATAAAATAACGACAAAAAAGGAAGAAAGAAATATTCAAGAAAAAAGTAAGAAAAAAGAAAAACGATATAGAAGGAAAGAAAGAAAGAAACAAAAAACAAAGAAGCGAAAATAAAAAAAGAACAACCAAGAAGAAAAAGAAAAAAAGAAAGAAATTGTTCAAAAGAAAAAAAATGAAAAATGTAAGAAAAAAGGAAAACAGAAATAAAACGAAAGAAAAAAGAAAGGAATTAAATGAAAAAGAAAGAAACGAGAAAGAATGTAAATAAACAAAGAAGAAAAATTGAAAAAATGAACCAGAAAGGAGAAAAAGAAAGAAAAAAAGGAAAAGGAATTGAAGACATTAAATGAAAGAGAATAAAATAGAATAAAACAAATAAACAAGAATAATTAGAGAACGTTAAAGAAAAAGAAAGATAAAAGAAAGAAACAAGGAAAAAAGCAAGTAAAAGAAAGAGAAAAAGGAAAACAGAAAGAAAGAAAGAAAGAAAGAATAAACAAAGGATGTAAATGAAAAAAAGGAAAAGGTAAAAGAAAGAAACAAGGAAAAAAGCAAGTAAAAGAAAGAGAAAAAGGAAAACAGAAAGAAAGAAAGAAAGAATAAACAAAGGATGTAAATGAAAAAAAAGGTAAAAAGAAAGAAAGTGTAAAAAAAAACTGAGATTAAAAAATTTCTACAGAGAATTTCGATAGTAAAAATATTGGTTGATTTGATTAATCAATAAATAAATCCTTGCTATCATTTCAACGTCTAAAATCGAACGTTTCTTCTGTTAGAATCTGCAATTACTGTTTAGAAAAAAAAGCGATTTGACATGTTTTGAATGTCTTGAATCGAAGCAGTTTCTCCTCTTTGGTGTGTGTGCCTGGATTGATTGCCACCATAGCTGACACTAGTCGGATAAGTGGACAGCACTTGGAATTACTAATATGGCGTCATCAAAGAAGCCGATGATTTCAGCTCTTGATAACTCTGAAACCAAATCACCATTCAAATTTCGCGATCAAATAAACGACATAACGAAAAAGAAAAGAATATTTTTTAAAGAAATCATTAACTGAAGAGTAATATTTAGTTTAATACGTTTTGTACGACGAGAGAAAGTCATTTTGTACAAGGCCCGGGTGGAAAAGCAATCGGCGTAGAGGTTACGTTAGGAGGAAATTTGTACAAACAGGAGTGGAAGGTAACTGTCACTGAATATTGTTGTCACATCTGGTCTGGTGATTCTGTGATGTATTTAGATATGTTAGATTAAATACAAAGAGGAATCTGCAGTGTTATTGTTCCTGATCTGGCATATCGGCCGAATCCACTTTCCACCTATCATAGCATAGCTTCCGTATGCCTTTTCTATATTTTCAAGGTAATTTGTCTGATGACTTTTCCTCCAGGGTACATAGACTTTATGAATTTAAACGCAGTACTAGATTGACAGAAAGGTCTCACCATTTTACAGTTTAAATAATTAGATTTAACCTTAAGTTCTAGTCTAACAGTTTTTTCTATTGTACTTCTCGTTTATGGAACTCTCTTATGTCTTTCCAGTAGCCTTAAACAGGTTAAGATTGTTGTGATCAGAGAAACATCCTCTTAGGAATTGGTTCCAAAGAGCAGTGGTTCACAAGAAGAAATGGTTCGACTGGAATGTCGGTGGCATAGCGTGTCTTTACCGTGAAGATTTGAATTGACAAGACTAAGGAATGTAGCTCGTTCGAGCACTTTCCGTGGAAATAGCGATAGAGCAGCAAAAGGCTTGCCACATACCGCCTGTAGGAGAAAAGTTGTAGGGTGGAGAATAATTCAACAACCACATCGCGGGTCCACTTTTGGACTCTATCAACGCTGGAGTATAAGAACTGCCCAAATATGAGAACATTACCCCATGTTGGTCCTGATCTGGCTCTTGTAAAGTTAGAGGGCAGTAGCCGGAGTCACGTACTTACTGGAGCAGTACAGCGGTATTTTACCGATATCCTTAGCAATCTATCGTACGTATAAGTTGCACTTGATGTCAGGTGCGAGCCATATATATATATATATATATATATATATATATATATATATATATATATTCATTCGCAGACAGATCTGTTTCGCTGTATCACAGCTCATCATTACGGTTAGACTCCGATTGCTTTTAACCCAGAATTTAAAACCCGACCGAATTGGCGTCAGTCGACGATTCTACCTCTGGGCTATGGGCATTCGGTAGAAGAAGGCAGGCTTTTTAGCGTGTATATTATCATTATACCCGCCTAATTGCCAGAGTGCTCTAATTCATGACTGAATGAACGATGCGTACATGCCAGAGTAGCTACTGTTTTTCAAAGTCTACCATTCTTCCAGAGTGCTCAATCAGGGTGTGAGAGCGTAAATAGTCATCCGCAGACAGATTTGTTTCGCTATATCACAGCTCATCAGTTCGGTTAGACTCTGATTGCTTTTAACCTAGAATTGAAAATATGTATATATTAGTGTTGGGAGTGTTTGAGTAAAGATGAGACAAAGTAGAATTTTTTTTTTTATCAAAGACGCATTTCGCTTGAAAAACATTTATCTTCTCTTTGCCGTCAGTTTGACTAAACGAAAAGACAAAGTTATGTATTCGGAAAATTTTTTTGCAACTCTGGGGATAAGTTGGTATTATAAATCAATTAATAATTCTAGCATTTGACTTTCTGACTTGAGACTTGTTTTATCTCTATTAGAGCTTTTGGTGCTGTATGATTTTAATTGAGGGGCTTTTTATTACTTTTGTGTATATATATATATATATATATACATATATATATATTAGGTGCGATTGGTAAATTGTGACATTTATTTTATTATTTCAAATATTCTTTAGGCTGAGGCTGAGTCTGAGCTCCAGGACCATGGATTAGTTTTAAAGCGTTCATCACACCCGAGCAACGCCGGGCTATACTGCTAGTATAGCCCGGCGTTGCTAGTATATACTAGCAGTATAGCCCGGCGTTGCTCGGGTGTGATGAACGCTTTAAAATTAATCCATGGTCCTGGAACTCAGACTCAGCCTCAGCCTAAAGAATATTTGAAATAATAAACTAAATGCGACAATTTACCAATCACATCTAATATAAAATAAAATCTAATATATATATATATATATATACTAGCAGTATAGCCCGGCGTTGCTCGGGTGTAATGAAAGCTTTAAAACTAATCCATGGTCCTGGAACTCAGACTCATTGGACGTTGGCACAAAAGACTAAAAAGCAATAGTTGTTTCCAGTTAAAGCAAAATCGTAGGCAAATGAATGGATGTAAGTCAAATTTTGATTTCCTGCTATCGATATGAAACAAGTTTTTTCGTCGTAAACTGAATTTTGAAGGCTAAATAAGTCCTCTGAGTAACATACTTTTGCTTTGATCACAGCCTTCATTCAGTCAGGCATTGACATCACAGGCTTCTTCAATGTATCTAATGGTATCTCCTGCCAAGCAGCTTGTATTTGTTCCCAAAGTGTTTCTTGTGAAGTAACATTAGATTTATCATTGTTTTAACCAAAATATCCCATAGATGTTCAATAGAGTAGTTTCAAATTAACTTGTTTAATAGAAAATAGGAAAAAGTAAATATAACTTCTGTTTAATATACTTCATTTAGTTTTAAATAATCAATATTTATTAGCAATTTACTTGGCGTTTCATCCTGTATTTGAATTTCAGTGAGGTTTTAGTAAAGTCACCCGTGTCCTAATACTTTTGCAGACTACCGGTAGTGTGCAAAAGTGTTAGGACAGGGGTGATTTTAAACTTTATGCCTCATATAAGATAAAATGGTAAATGTTCGTTTTAACTCCCGACGGCTTTTCCTCTTCAAATTTATCCAAGATGGCATTATCTCAGTGCAAATATATACGCTGAACTCAAATCAACAATTAGTTATTGAAGAAACTTACTTTTTTTAATGTAAATGTCCATAAAAAAACGAACTATATCTTGCACTTTTTCTCTCCCGTAACTCTCACGAAGTCATGTAATTAACTGCAGAATGACGTCCTGCGTAGGCAACAAATTTCGGCCGATTTACTTCCGCCTGTTTACTTCTGGTTAGGAAAGTAATGCGCAGGTTGAGGAATAAAAAGAAAGCGCATTGCTAGTAGCACGGTTAAATTAATGGGGAAGGGGTACCAGGGAAAGAAGTTCTTCGGGGTAGAAGACATGATAATATATTTGTAGAAAAGACAGAGGGAAGGCACATCACGTTGGTGAAAAATTGCCTGAAGTCGAGCTGCTACATAGGAATCGATTACACTGATATCCTTCTTTGGATTTTGTCGAGAACAGTCAGTCAGTTACCATATGTGATACACGCTTTGGTTGATCATGTCTCGAATGAGACATGACTGACTGGGCAGAAGATTATCCCGCAGTAGGTTGCCATTGCTTTCTGTGTTAGAGCGGTTGCCAGCCAAGGCTATAGAACCCAATCTGTTCTATTATTTAACCCACATATGAAGGGAAGAGAATACCTTTCCCAAGAGTAAGTGAATGCAAGGGTATTTGTGCGTAAGTGAATGCAAAGAATTCAACTGGAATTCGAACTCGGCTCCTCAATTTGTCGTTCCGAACAGATATCCATTGCACTACAACGCACATCCAGTGCAGCCTATCGTGTGTGTTAGGTCTCGTCCCTCTAGCCCTGGCGCACCTTCACCGGCTGCCATGGTTCGCTGCTGCTGCTGCACGTCGTCCACCGTTTTGCCGTTTGCCGTTGCCATTTCCTCAGCCACGCCGAGACCGCTGTCGCCGCTGAAACGATATGACAACGCCTGCGACTACGACGACGACGCCGCACGCAGACGCCACTTATAACACGAATCTATAAAAGATTGGAGATCTTTCTTAAGAGAAGAAGCGACGTTGACTTTATGAGCCTTGACAGATTTCTTATCGAGACGAATGTAAATGGTAGTGTCATCGGCATAGATGCTTACTTAGGAACTGATTACATCAGGAAGTTCATTGATGAAGATCAGGAAAAGCGTAGGACATAGGGTAGAGCCTTGAGATATACCGGCGTTCATACAAAAGTATCTAGAAACATGCCCGTTTAATACGACCTTTATTATGAATGATTGGATTAAATCGAACAATCGTCCAGAAATACCGTAGCCCTGTTGCTTGCACAGAAGGCCAGCATGCCAAACTATTTCAAACTTTTTCGAGATATTCAGGGCTTATAGCTCGAGCTTCACTGGTCTTACCCACATCCTGGTGTATACAAGGTGTTGTAGCAAAATGCGACACTTGGCGAAAAGAAAAGGAAACAGGCAATAAAAAACAAAAGTTGTATATGCTGAGATCCGACAGTTTATTTAGCAACATTTAGAGGTACATACTACATTATTTTTCAATGTAACCGCCGGCGGCGGCGACAACCATCTCAAGGCGGGTGCGAAATGAATCATACGCTTTGGCGACCATGTCCTTGTCCATAGCGGCGAACGCCTTTACGATGGCAGCTTTCAGAGAGTCGACCGTGTTGTGGGTGTGCTTGTTGGTCTTGGCTTCGATCACGTCCCCAGAAGAAATAGTCAAGGGGTTGCAGTCGGGTGAGAAGAGCGGCTACAAGTCCGGCGTCCAGTGGTGACGAATATTGTTTAGCAGCCACGCCTGGGTCGTTTTAGCCTTGTATGCAGGATCGGAGTCCTGCTGGAAAATGTAGGGGCGTCCAGCAGCGATCTCGTATCCTCCAGGGCTTCACCACGCTTCTCAGAACCTCCTGGTAGATCTCAACAGTGACACTCTGGCACTTTTGAAAGAATGCTGAGGTTCTTCTTTGATGAAAAGAATTTCATCTAGAACCAGACGAGAGGTGGATTTGCAGAAACATCGAAGAGGTTCCCGTCGTGAAGCATACGAAGTTTCCCTCCTCCGTCATTGGTCCTTGGCGTCATCTCCAGTGAGGGGGGCGACATGTCTCCGTTCTTCTTTCAAGAAGCGTTGTGATGCAGGACGTGTGTTGTGGTGCAGTTGATATCGACTCGGAACAACAAATCAGGGAGCCGAGTTCGAATTCAAGTTGAATTCCCTGCATTTACTTACGCACAAATACTCTTGGGAAAGGTATTAATCTGTCTCTTCCCTCCAGTTATGGGTTAAATAATAGAACAGATTGGGTTCTATAGCCTTGGCTGACAATCATTCTACCGCAAAAAGCAATGGCAACCTACTGCGGGTTAATCTTCTGCCCAGTCAGTCATGACTCTTTCGAGACATGATCGCCCAAAGCGTGTATCACAGATGACACTTAACTGACTGATGATATATTAAGCATCCATAATGGTATGTGTGTCCCTACACGTGTTTCGAGTCTAAAGTTGACTCTCTTCATCATCTTCGAGATCTTTGAGATCCGTTTGCTTTTTTCCGAAAAGCAAAAATAAGCTTAAATAAAAAAAATTTAAAATCTTATATTGAAACCCATTCCTTCTCGCCTAAATACACCTCTTCAAACAGCCCAAAATCTTAACTTTAAAAAGTAATTTAACTCATTTAGTTGTCCATCTTTATAAAATATGAACTCCTATTCTTCCCCTTACTAAATATGCCATTTCAACACCCTGTAACTCCGCGACTACTAGCTCTGTCCTTTTCCACTTTGTGACCGTTGTTAACCTAAAACCCCTCCACACTCTTACACAGGGCCTTCGCCATTTGGTAAAACAATGTCGCTGACGTGAGGTAGAGTCTCTATTAGAGATCCTATGTCGAAATGTACATCCGACACCTTTGAATTTTGAAAATTTTCTCTAATTTATATTGGCTCTGTATTCTTAATACATTGAGCTCTCTGCCTGCATCACTTTTTAATATTAAAAAAATTTAATATTGATGAGGATCAGGTTCGTGGAATTTACCTTCCTAATCTTCCACTTCGGATTAAAGAATATATATATATATATATATATATATATATATATAATACTTTTTGTTTTTTCTAATATAACGATCATAGAGCGTATCAATAGGTGTAACTGTTTACATTTTCTTATGCATGACTGTCTGGGTGACGGGGTTGTTTTCAGGTGATACAAGGAAAAAAATTCCCCATCGTCAACTATTTTCAAAGGTAAATGGATATCGTGCCTCACTCGGCGTAAAAGTTATCTCGGAGGAACACGCCAAGTAATTTGTCTGACAACGGGAACGGACGGGACTGAAAAACAGCCGTCTCCCTTTTGACAAGGATGCGTCTTCCATTGTCATCTCAACGAGAACGAAAAGCGAACCAGACAATGTAACGGCAAATATCAATATCTCATTAAGCCTGACACAAGCGACGCGATATCGAATCTCCAAATAGCGAACTGAGTCGCTTTAGAAAGAAGAACGCAGTGTGACCTCCTGAAGCCAGTCTCGTTTTGCGCGTAACATCCCCCACCCCATCATAAATAATCTTTTCATTACATTCTTTGTTGGAAACAAAGTGTTATGTGACATCTGTCTTGCTATATGGCAGCGAATACTGGACGATCTCCTCAAAGACGACGCATAGACTCCAACAAGTGAAACAAAGAAAAGAGTACTGGGCTGTTATGTGATATATGTCGTCTTACGTAATTGCGAATACTGTGCGATCTCCTCAAAGATGAAGGACAGACTTGAAGCAAGAGAAGCACAGAAAAGAGAACTAGAATGTTATGTGATATCTCACTTCATATAAGGTACTGAATACTGGACGATCTCCTCAAAGTGAGGGATAGACTCAAAGCAAAGAAAAGAATACTGTACTATTATTTGATATCTGTCTTCTTATATGGAAGCGAATACTGGACAATCTCCTTAACCCTCTAGGGCCATTCGTATCATATTTGATACAGTATTTCCCTATAAGGAAACATTTGGTATTTCCCTATAAGGAAACATTTGGTATTCATTGACTGAGCAGTCAGTACTGCTTTCATTTGAAAATTATAAAATATTTCTCTTAAAAATTTTTTCAGGAAAATACTTCTTTCAAGGCTTGTTTTCATACTGTATCAAATATGATACGAATGGCCCTAGAGGGCTAAAGATGAAGGAGAGACTCGAAATACGGCTCTATAGAAGGATGGTTAGGATACCATAGACCGAATATTTGAGAAACGACAAGGTTTTGGAGAAGATGAAAACGAAAAAGAAACTTATACTTAACATCGATGTGCGTTGTGGTGCAGTGGATATTGGCTCGGAACGAGAAATCGGGGAGCCGAGTTCGAATTCCAGTTAAATTCATTGCATTCACTTACGCGCAAATATCCTTGGAAAAGGTATTAATCCGTCTCTTCCTTCCAGTTATGGGTTAAATAACAGAACAGATTGGGTTCTGTAGCCTTGGCTAGCAACCAGTCTACCGCAGAAAGCAATGGCAACCTACTGCAGGATAGTCTTCTGCCCAGTCAGTTATGTCTCTTTCGTAATAAGGAAGGAGGACTTGGAGAATCTAATACTCACGGAATGTTTAGAAGGAAAAAGAGAGGGGAAACCAATGCGAGACCTACTTGATGGACCTGAGTAAGTAAGGTTTGGAAGAGATACCAAGAGGAAAAGTGTTAAGAGCGACAAGGGATAGGAGTAAGTGGAGGTCCATGATCGCCTACGTCCTGCAAGGACACGGGCCATAAAGAAGAAGAAAAATCTTGTCAGTGTATTAATCTGTGGGTGTATTAATCTGTATATGTGTCTGTTTGCTAGTGTTTGTGAATATACTCGTCTATTTTTCTATGTGTGAATGCTTGTAGGTTTATTTATGTATGCGTTCTTTCTCTTTCTCGTTTAAAATATGAATAACTTTCTAAATCAACTAAATTGTTACTCTAAAATATATATGTCTTTTTTAAATTTTGCAACAAAAATAAAGTAGATATAATATAATAGTTAACCAATAACTGCTGATCTCAATTTAATAAAATTGTGCCCACCAAGATTAATTTTAGTCTGCCCACATATTCTCCAAATTAGATGTTGCTTTACTCTGATTGGTCCACATTGTAGATACAATAATGCCTCCCTGATTAAAGAGGTTTTGCTTGTTTTTAACATTTTAAAACCATTCAATTTAAAATAACCACATCACTTGGCAAGACACAAGAAGTGTCGAAATAAAATAGCTACTTTTGTAGTGATATTGTAACATATCCATGTTATAATTTCTGAATATATATATATATATATATATTCAGAAATTATAACATGGATATGTTACAATATCACTAGAAAAGTAGCTATTTTATATATATACATAATATATATATATATATATATATATATATATATGTGTGTGTGTGTGTGTGTGTGTGTGTGTGTGTGTGTGTGTGTGTGTGTGTGTGAAAATAAAAGACATCATTATCCTCAATCAAGAATCATAAAATTTACACTTTCGGTTATAAATGAAATTTAAAAAAAACACCCTTGATAATGAATAGAGTTGGCAAAAGTACTCGGATATATGTATAAAATTTCGACAATTTTTACATAACACAAAAAAAATTAAATAAAATGCCTGATCGCAGTACCTTGCAAATCGTCTTTAATGAAACTTGTATAAAGGAAGGATTGCTACCCAAAAACTATATACATACATAAAAAGTCATCCGTATACAGTCAAGTTCCGCTCTATCCTATGCCATCAGTATGGCTAGACACCCGGTTGCCAGGATTAAAAATCGACAGATTTTGAATCAGTCAGAGATTCTACACCTAAGCTATTGGCACACGGCGGATTGTAGTGTGTCACATACACAATGTAAATAAATGCAAGAGTATTCAATTCATTGCTAAAGTATGATGCATAAATAGCCGTGAGTATCTACTGTTTTCAAAATTTACCATTTCTCCAGAATGATCAATCATTCTCTCTCGATATATACTATAGTCATCCGCAGACAGATCTGTTTCGCTGTATTACAGCTCATCAGTACGGCTTAGACTCCGGTCGCTTCCTAACCCACGATTGAAAGCCGACCGAATTGGCGTCAGTCGGCGATTCTACCCCTAGGCCACGAGCTTCCAGTAGAAGAAGGCAGGCTTTTTAGCGCGTATAAACACGCCCAATATATATATATATCCATTATATTTAATCATGAGCCGTTCTAAACGTCGTATTTTTGTTTTAATTTCAGTTGAAAATAAAGACAAAAATTCTCCAACATTTGAATAATTATTTATTGATTTTCTTCTAAGCTTATATAATAAATTCCAAAATTTACATTCCGCTGAATAGCTATTTCAGCGAGAAAAATCTTGTTAGCCACTGCGCGGGTACTTGAAGGTACCTCAGTTTCTTAGTTACTATATTACGAACAAATAAAAAAAAATATGAAACGTTTTTCCCAAAATAATTGGGAGGAAAGATGTTAATATTGTTTTAATTAAATTTTATAAAAGTTTAATATAGTGCTCTAGTTTGCTATTTAAACACATTGTCAATTGATCCCCACTACGGAAGCCAAAACAAAATATTACTCATGATACATGATTTAGAAAAATGAAAAAACAAAACTTTTTAAATAGTTAATCTAGATTATTTTTATATATTTACTATCAATTAAATAATCACTCCTTTTTTCTATTTTTTTCTATTTTGATCTGAAACGTTTAATCTAAATTAGCGTTCCTTAACTTTATTACCTTTCTGTCTATATTTCTGAGATGAGGTATTGTAACTTCTTTTTCTTCTATGTGCCTTCTCCATTCAGGACGTAGACGATCGTGGCCCTCCACGTCTCCCTATCCCTGGTAGCTCTTAGCACGCATTCTCCTGTTACAGCACGAAACTCCCGTTCTGTCATCCACCTGCTCAGGCCCTTCAAATATGTTATCCGCTGCTTTCCCCTATCTCTTTTTCCCTCTATATGGCCTGTTAGTATTAGGTTCTCCAAGCCCTCCTTCCTCATTGCATGTCCCAGGAACTTCAGTTGTCCCTTCCTGATGTTCACTATTAATTTCCTTATCGTTTCCATTCTTTCCAACACCTCATCATTGCTCACGTGCTCGGTCTACGATATCCGCATCATCCTTCTGTAGAACCACATTTCAGTTGCTTCAAGTTTTTCCTTCATCTTTGATCATATTGTCCAGCATTCATTGCCATGTTGAAGAACTGATATCACATAGCAATCCAGTACTCTCTCCTTTGTTTCTAGAGAAATTTTCCTGTTTCTTAATACTCTACTCAGCTCATGGAATGCATCCTTGTGCTTTTAAATCTTAGAAATACTAAATGTTTAGAAATTGCTGTGAGCACAAAGTGAGGGGTCAGTTTATATATTGATTGTAATATGGAATTGATCCCCACTTTAAATTCAGTATGCCTCTGTAGAACCACATTTCAATTGCTTCAAGTTTTTCCTTCATCTTTGCTGATATTGTCCAGCATTCACTGCCATATTGAAGAACTGACATCACATAGCAATACAGTACTCCCTTCTTTGTTTCTAGCGAGATTTTCCTGTTTCTTAATACCTTACTCAACTTCTTGAATGCTTCCTTCGCCATGCCAATTCGCCTTCGGATTTCTGTGTCGAACTTTCCGTCGTTCATGTTATCCACAATATCCTTCAATCGAACTAAATAAAGTGTGATTCAAAATAAACACTTAAGCCCAAATCCCGGGTGTTGAGGAGGAGCTTCCCCGCCACATCTCAGGAAGTATCTCTCAATTGGGAGGGGACATGGTTTATTGCCCTGCACTTGAAGTGTCCCCAAAAGGGGAAGTGCTGAAGAGGTTTGAGCAATTTTTATACGGTAGTGCTGTTAGGCCCACTTTAACCCCTTCTCCGGCGTAGATGTGTATATAAGTTTTTTACCGAAAGTGTTTTTTTTAAACACTGACAAATAAAACATAGCCGTTCAAAAACTAGCTACAGACGTGTTTATACGTTCATCTTGATTCGGCTTATGGCCATACTACGTTGAATACACCGGTTCTCGCTCGATCACCGAAGTTAAGCAACGTTGAGCCTGGTCAGTAGTTAGATGGATAACCGCTTGGGAATATCAGGTGCTGTAAGCGTTTGGTGACGGATGTACGTTGTGGTGTAGTGGATATCAGCTCGGAAAGAGAAATCGGTGAGCCGAGTTCAAATTCCAGTTGAATACCCTGCATTCACTTAAGCACTGATACCCATGGGAAAGGTATTAATCCGTCCCTTCCCTCCAGCTATGGGTTAAATAACAAGGATAGGACGTAGGGACACTGCCCTTAAAAACAAATCTCAATGAATCTTGATGCTCGAAAAAGAAAAAAGTATTACTAGACACAAAACTTATATAAAAACAACAATAAATTGTTGAAAGAAAAAGGTATTACCAGCAATAAATAAATAAAATTTAGTTGGCAATAAATGACCTGCCAAGGTTGATATGCCATAAATGCAAAACAACCAACAATTATCTTGATTCATTTTATGGTCTTTGGAGTTCAAAACAAGGCTAATTCTCAGCTCGTAGAGGTGTTAGCCACTGCTCAGGTACTTAAGGTACGGCAGGTTTTAGTAACTTTTTTCCCTTTTTTTTCTTCTTCTAATCATTTCAACCCAAAGAAAGAGAGGATTGCCACCAGTGCGCAGGGAGTTACAGTGAGAGCAAAGACTAAGCACAGGGAGTATTGAAGAAAAGATTAAAGATGAACGGGGTGGGGGGGTTCAAGAAGATAGCAGGTGACAATTGACGTATTAAATTATTTTTTTTTAATTCTGAATATGAAACGTTTTTCCCGAAATAATTGACGTGGTAAGGGGTTAAAACTATTTATAAGTTCTTTGGTATCAAACATTTACATGATGATGGCAAGGATTTGTTAGTTTAACTGAGCAGGTTAGGGTTATCGAGCATTTTACGATAAAATAAACGTGCTTGCAAAAATAGATTTTATCAGTAAAATTACTGGAAAAGAAACAAACTTTAGCAATTAACATTGTCACAACTCAACAACATATATATATATATATATATATATATATATATATATATATATATGCTCTCGCACGCCGATTGAGCACTATAGAAATGTGGTAGACTTTAAAAACAGTAGCTACTCACGCATTTGCACATCGTTCATTCATTAAGGAATTTGAGCACTCTCGGCTACTGGCATGTGTATACATCACGTTAAAAAATCTGCCTTCTGCCAACCGAGCGCTCATATCTTTAGAATCGCCGACTGATGTCAATTCGGTCGGGTTTCTATCCTGGTTAAAAGCAATTGGATGTCTAACCGTACTCATGAGCTGTGATACATCAGAACAGAACTGTCAACGGACGACTATAGATAGATAGATAGATAGATAGATAGATCATTTTAATATATTATTTGGATTATTTAAAAAGATTTTCTTAACACGTATTGTTTACCGTTACTCAACATGTATATATATATATATATATATACACACACACACACACACACACACACACACATACACACACACATATATATATATATATATATATACAATAAATTTCGATGTTCAAAACTGTTGAATGATCATTTCAACGTGAAATCCATATGTGGTAGTTTCCGATGAGATGTGAAACCTCTCTTAGGGATTTCATGTTGAAATGATCATTCAACAGTTTTGAATATCGAATTTTATTTTATTTTATATTAGCTCTGTAATTTTACTTACACTGAGCTCTCCACCTGTATCATTTTTTAATATTAAAATATTAATATTAATTAGGATTGGGTCTTTGGGATTTACCTTCCTACTTTTCCTTTTGGATTAAAGTTATTTTTAAATATATATATATATATATATATATATATATATATATATATTCTAAATTATACTTTAGAGCGTGTACAAGCTACAATCTACTACTTTTTTTAATCTACTACTACATTTTGTCTAATTTATTACATTAGTACAAATGAATTTATATTTTCGTCTTGTATTATTTAAATATTCTCAGATCTACGCTTTTGAATAATTCCTCTGTCTGTGTATGTGATTTCACCATTATTTTTTTAAATGCCAAAAGATTTAGTCTTATACAATTTTACGAGCAATTGTGTCTATCTACAATTCATTTCTGGCCAAAGTTTAAAATTTCTATTTCTTTGCAGCTCTTGTTGTCTCCCCCCCGACACTTTCTTCCTTCTGTGCACTTTCTCACTTTTTCACACTTTCTCCCCCCCCCCCCCCCCGTGCATTTTTGCATCTCTTTCCTCTTTGTTAAGCCCAGACGTCGCGTTTTGGGGTCATTTTCTCTTTGAGCCGTTTTTCATTGGCTCTTTTCAAGATATATATGGATGACTAATATATATATATATATATATATATATATATATATATATATATATTAGTCAACAACATACAAGCCTGTTTTGCTGTATCACAGCTCGTCAGTGTGGCTAGACACATCCACTTGCTTCTGGCCGAGATCAAAAGTCGACCGATAATATACAAAGAAACATAAGAGCCAATGAAAAACGGCTCAAGGAGAAACAGACCCCAAATTTAGGTAGGAAGTAAAGTATAAGCATATACAGATATCGGTCACGCGACGTCTGGGCTTAACAAAGAGGGAAAAATGCAAAAATGCACAGAGGAGAAGAAAGTGAGAAAAAGTGAGAAAATGCACAGGGGAAAGAAAGTGAGAAAATTCACGGGGGGGGGGGGGGGGAAGAAAGTGAGAAAATGCACAGGGGAAAGAAAGTGAGAAAATGCACAGGGAAAAGAACAAAAGCTGCAAAGAAATAGAAATTTTAAACTTTGACCGGAAATGAATTGTAGATAGATACATTTGTTAATAACATTGTTTAAAACTAAATCCTTTGGCATTTTTTTTAAAGTGGTGAAATCAAATACACAGACATGTCTCCAGTTTTGAGCTTTCATTGGCTCTTTCCTCATGTTTCTTTATTTCTTTCTCTCTTGTTTTCCTCTTTGTTTTTTATTTCCTTTGTTCATTCTCTTTCCCCTTCTTTTTAATTTCTCATTTTGTTTTCTCATCTATCCTATCCTATTTACGAAAAATTTTGCCAATAAAAGGAAGTGATTTTTTTCTTTTGTCATCAGCTTTCTTTTAAAAAATAATGTTTATTACCATCATTATTATTTACCTGATGAGACATTGTTCTTTCAATGTCGAAACAAAATGTACAATTTTGTAGTAGTTTTCTATCCTCCTTATCTCGTACGAAAAAAATTTGCCAATAAACGTAAGTGAATTTTCATCAATTTTCTTTTAAAAAATAACGTTTATTACCATGTGGTACAGTGGATATCGGCTCGGAACGAGAAACCGGTGAGCCGAGTTCGAATTCCAGTTGAATTCATTGTATTCACTTAAATACCCTTGGGAAAGGTATTAATCCGTCTCTCCTTCCAGTTATGGGTTAAATAGCAGGACAGATTGGGTTCTATAGCCTTGGTCGGCAACCAGTCTACCACAGAAAGCAATGGTAACCTACTGCTGGAAAATCTTCTGCCCAGTCAGTCATGTCTCTTTCGAGACATGATCGCCCAAGCGTGTATCAAGTATGGTACTTAACTGACTGACTAACTACCTGATGAGACATTGTTCTTTCAATGTAGAAACAAAATGTGAAATTTTGTAGGAGTTTTCTATCCTCCTTACCTTGAACGAAAAAACTTTTGCCAATAAAAGGAAGTGAATTTTCATCAATTTTCTTTTCAAAAATAACGTTTATTACCATCATTACTAACTACAAAGAATTTGTCACTTTAACTGAGCAGGTTCATGCTGACTTCGAAGTTTCGTCAGGACACCGTTATGATGCCTTTCACTCATAAGAGCAAAACGAGTGAAAGTATCATAATGGTATCCTCACGAAATTTCGAAGTCGGCATGAACCTGCCCAGTTTAAGTGACAAATTCAGTTAACCAAAATTATCAGCACTTTACGATAAAACTCTGCTTGCGAAAATATCTGTTATCAGTAAAACTACTGAAAAAAACAACAATCCTGTCGCTAAATCTATCCCAACCCAACACTATATATAAATATATTCATAAATATACATACTCGGATGAACTCTAACGTCAGAACTTAAGTGGAATGTCTTCATAGAATCCATAGCTAAATCCGCTGCTAAGAAAGTCGGTTCTCTGTGTAGGGCCAGCAAGTTTTCCTCAACCGAAACAATCCTGAACATATACAAATCTACCATCCGCCTGTGCATTGAATATTGCTGCCATATCTGCTCGGGTGCTCCTGCTATCCACCTAGGGGTCCTCGACTAAATCCAACAGAGAGACTGTAATGTGATCGATCCAGACTTGGCAGCTTGGCAGCTTTCTCACCGACGCAGTGTGGCTTCTGCTCCTATGAACTTAGCTCACTCGTACCCCCAATACGTATATTTCCTCGAGCCACAAGATTAGCAACTAGATCCCACCCTTTTACTGTGAAACCGATAAATTGTAAACGCAATTCTACTCCATCAGATTCTTTTCTCGCACTTCCCGCCTGTGGTATTCCCCTCCGCTTACTTGCTTACTTGCTACAATCTTTAAGAATTCAAATGTAAAGTCAATAGTCATCTCCTGTCTCACTAACTTACATCCTCTCACTCATGCTTTTTTCTCCGTCCACCCCACTCCCATCAGTATTCTAAACAACGTATTTTGGCTTTCATTTCAGGTAAAAATAATGACAAAATTTCAATGCTGGAGAATTTTTGTCTTTATTTTCAACTGAAATTAAAGCCAAAATACGATGTTTAAAACGGCTCATGATTAAACATAATAGATATTCATTGTCTCTTATATTTAACAGTATATGTTTAGAAAATTATCTGCTGCCTTGATACACACTATATATATATATTGTTGTGGGATCTCCTCCTTTTTGTATACAATAAGGAACTCGACTGAGTGTGTATATAATCCTGCCATGGAGAGAACAGAGATCTCGATCTGGAATCTCAGTTGTAGTTGCAGGTTTACAGTGGAGAGTAATCGTAGATAAGCGTTACAGTTATTGAAGAGTTCCGACAGATACCGAAGTTACCCAGAGACTCGACTAGCTCAGAGCTCCACTCAGCTAGAATAAGTTACCCGGACATACTATTTCACTTCAAGACTTGTATATATTTATTTCTACTGATAGTATTCCTGAATTGACTAACCCGCGTTCAAGTTTGTATATCACGTTCAATATAACCTACTTTTCTATCGCCATATCGGTTTTTGTTGTTCATTATTTTGGCGGTTCTTCATTCGGAATCCACACACACACACACACACACACACACACACACACACACACACACACATATATATATATATATATATATATAAGCATCCGCAGACAGACCTGTTTTGCTGTATCACAGCTCATCAGTACGGCTTAGACTCCGATCGCTTCCTAAACCAGGATTGTAACCCGAATCAGCGTCAGTCAGCGATTCTACCCCTAGGGCACGAGCGTCCGGCAGAAGAAGGCAGGCTTTTTAGCGCGTATAAACACGCCCAATAGCTACAGTGTTCCAATTCATTATCGAATGAGCGATGCGTATATGACGGAGTAACTACTGTTTACAAAGTCTCCCACTCTTCCAGAGTGCTCAATCAGGGTGTGAGAGCGTAAATACTATAAATACTATATCCAGATGAAAAGAACAAACAGTTTTAGAGTTCAGTGTTCTCTGACAGTTACTTAAAAAAATTGCCAATGCAACGTAGACCAATTACGTGAATTAATAAGAATACTTAGGAGGATGCACACTTGTACAGTATTATTATTCAGGTGTTAATAAAACACTGCTTAATATAGTATGAACAAAGGTATTATATATATATATATATATATATATATATATATATATATATATATATATATACTGTTTGTCTTATTCCTTTTGGAAGCGTACTATCATCACTTTCGTTCAGGTTCAACTTCAGGTCAATCATTAAATTAATCAGCTGCCGAATGTAGTCCTTGAGGTTTTATCATATTAGGATTGATTAATCGTTTGGTTTCGCTTATTCAGCGGCAGAAGTGAAAGGCAATCAAGTTTTAATGGAAATTCTGCAACATTTAACCCTCGAACTATAACAAGCCGAGTCTACGTAAACACAACATCGTTACTGTATCATTATAAAGTGCAGGAGTCTGATCAAGAATGACGCGTCATCAGAATAATTTACGAGACACGACCTCACACCTGTTCTGTGCATGACTATATACTACATATAGCAGCTTTTGATATTAGGATGTAAATAGTATTGTACTTTCAACCAGAATTCTTTAAGTGTTCTTTTAATTATGGGTTAATAAATGTTTATTTATGATACTCTCTTTTGATAAGTGGTATGTAAGGCATCTAATCAAACAGGTGGTAGTGTATCGGGAAATCAGAGATTCAAAATAATTTGGAACCAACTTTTGATTATATCCACATACATACATAAACGTTGTGGTGCAGTGGATATCGGCTCGGAACGAGAAATCGGGGAGCCGAGTTTGAATTCCAGTTGAATTCCTTGCATTCCCTTACGCGCAAATACCCTTGGAAAAAGTATTAATCCGTCTCTTTCCTCCAGTTATGGGTTAAATAACAGGACAGATTGGTTTC